>JAEIIH010015143.1:0-10332 GCA_018904745.1 Drosophila orosa
AAATAAAATGGTAAAACGTTTAATAGTTAATAAAATTGTTAACTATTTAGTAACTTTTCCTTTTTTTTTATTAAATACCCAAGAAATACTAACACTTTTTAACATACAAATAACGTTAAAAAAGGGAATTCAAAGAATAGCACAAAAAATGAAGCCCAGAAAAGAGTTACGCATAATAATTTAAAAATAAAATGGTAAAACATTTAATAATTGATAAAATTGTTAACTATTTACTACCTATTCACTTTTTATTAATTTTTTTTTTATTTTTTAAGTGTGTTCAAATAATTTAAAAAAAAAAAGTATCCTCTTAGCCTACTTTCTTCGAGCGTAAACAGGTTGAGGTATTTCCTCATATCTGTATGTATTTATAAATATCTGAAAAGAACCAGGAATAAGGCTTTCACGCACACCTTTTGAGCTTTTGACACACGCCCACTGGGAGCATTCATGGGAAAATATGAAATTTAAAAAATGGACTTCTTTTCGCCGAAAATCATTCCCCTTGCAATCATCAATCGCAAGTGCAAATCCGAATCCTCATCCGAATCCTCATCCGAAATAAATATTGCAGGCGTTCGGGCTGCTGCATAATTTACGCAACAGAACCTTTTCAATACTCGGCTTATACATAAGATATGCTTATAGTTCGATGTGTACTTCACACATTACGTATACGCCGCATAGGTGTGACAGCTGGCTTTGTGTGCGAAAGAGATCCCTTTTGTGCGAGCTGCCCGCCCTCCCTCCATATTATTTGATTTCGATTTCAGTTTCCTGGCGTATCAAATAAAAACTCTTCACGGCGGAATCCTTTCAACTTGCTTATGTAAAGTGCAGCAAAGTGCGGGGTTTGGGGGTGCGGGTGCGGGTCTGTTGTATAGAATGTCAGCTGTCGCTGTGTGTCGTTTCAATTAAAATCAAACAAAAAGGAGCAAGTATGGGGAGCGCAGACATATCTTTTGATACGTATCGTCCTTCAATGCTTACATGTGCGTAAAGTGCGTGTCAGCAGGCCCTGTCCCCCCCTCTTACCAGGTTTTTTTTTCTTTACCTCTTAGCTGACTAAAAATATATGAAAAAGCCATTCTCGTGTGCACAATGTACGTAAGTCGAATCCATTGCCATAACCTGTGCGTAATTTTCATAAACCGTTAAGCGCGCGTATCTGTCGCTATCTCTGTGAAGGTGTGCGTGCGAGAGTGTGTTGTGTCCGTATGGGTGCTCTCTCAGCTTATTTGTGTGTCAAGTGGGTAGATTGATTTTAACGAAAGCCAAACCAAAGGGTGCCGCCACACTCATTTTATCTACAAATATTGATTTTAGTCCCATTTAATTTCATTTCCATTGGAGTTTAAATGTATAAATATAACAGAAATACCTTCCAGGCAGCTATCATATTTTGAATTCCGAAAACAGGGTATTGCAATTTTAAAATGTGTGTTTTGACTATTAAATCCAAATGCATGTTTTATTACAAGTATACTGAACAAACGAGTTTAATTTATATGTGAATAAATAAGAGAAAATCCTTATTTTCATGGTAATACTATTTGCATTTAATTAAATGGCACACAGAAATGTGTTGATAAATATATACAAATTGTCAAGTGACCATTAATATTATTAAATCATTTTAAGAAAAATAAATTGATACAATTAAAAGTACATATGGGAATTGCTTAAATTTTTTAGATTATTAAACATATTTCCCCTTATCAATAATATTTTTAAATATTTCCAGGGAATCCATTAAATTTTCACCGAAATTCAGGGTATTTGATAATCCCCACATTATGCAAATAATATGTATATACCTCTTTCTATCGGCTTTATGTTCCTGTCGCGCCTGGGCACAAAAGGTGTGAAAAATTTGAAATTAATAACATTTTCGTACATTTGACATGAAGCAACGGTGCCATTTTAACGCGGGCATAAAGCTTTATGCCCCAGCCCCCTCATCCTTTATTCCCCTCACACATCCCGCACTTCACGTAATGTTTCGACAATCTCTGGGCGTTTTGATTGCCCTTCATCTACCTGGCGGTGCTGGCGGTGCTGGTGGTGGTGCTGCTGCTGTTGCTTTTGCCTCGGTTTACTGACAGTCGCCGTTGTGATGCTTATTTTCCTGCTCCACTCACATTTTGTTCAAGTACTTGTGTGTTAACTCCCTCGTTTTCCAGCCCCTCCGAGCCACCACCCCTCCAATTTGCTGTTGTTAGCAAGCTGAGCATGTTCAGGCGTTGCCTTCTTTAAAATTCAAATTAAATTTGATTCTCCCTTTTTTTTTTTGCAGCTGGCTGGCTGTGTGTGCTTAGGTCTTCGTTTCTTCTTTTTTCTTGTAAATTTGTAGCTTTTATTTGGCATGAATTCCATGAATTCTTTTTACTGCATGGCAAAGTAGCCATACAGCATTTTGCAGCCGTTTTTCGGGGGTGAGAGAATTTATAAGAAATGTTTTGGAGCTAAAGCTACTTGCATATTAACAAGCTGACCCTCTGATGGGGGGCTTTCTTAAATTCTCCCCAAAAAAATGTTGCTTTATTGAAAAGGAGAATCGAGTAAATGTATTCAACTTTTAACATTGTTTTTTCTTTCCATTTTCAACTAAAAACAAATCAAACATTTCTGTAGAAGCTCAAGGAAAGATTTTGGTCTCTCACAGAAATAAAGAAAGTTCGAGAAAAGTTTCGGCTGGCTCACCTATTTCCAAATACTTTTGGTGCAGCGGATCATAATTCTCCCAGGTGATGCTGCGGAAGCGGTTGCGCTCCTTTGAAACGGGCAACGACGAGTCCTGGCGATGATGTTCGTTCGGATTGCTGGAACAGGAAAGAAAAAGTTAGACTGTTAATTCCTTGAGAAGGAAAAAGAAATACTAATGTACACTATCTAAGAATTCATAAATAATATGCAAATATAAATATTCTTTTAACGTCTTAGTTAGCCAAAGTCCTTAAGTGCAGGGGGAGTTACAGCAGGTGTCCCCAAAACTTTCTGGAAGCCTTTTCGGCGAGCCAGTTCTTCCGTTATTCTTCGCAGTGCACGAGTAAGTCGGACATTAAGTGGAGCTTAAAGTGCAGAAAGGACAGCAGGTGTCCTAAGACTGCTCAGAGACACTTTGGATGACCAAGGCATCCCCCTACTTACCCGGTGCGTGCAAAGTTCGTCCAGAATATCATCACCGCCTCGGACAGAGCCGTCTCCGATTTGGTGTAGTTCTGCGGAAAGTGACTAAAACCATCGACCAGCGGGGCACCGAAGATGTAGGGCAAGTCCTCGCCGTGCACGGTGCCCATCCGCTGGGGATAGTCGCCGTCCTTGGTCTGGTAGTCGAACACGTAGAAATAGCACCGACCCGCGGGCAGCGTTGACCCCGCCGACGTGGAGGCAGCCGCATTGCCACCCGCTGAGCCGGAGGGCGCGGAGGAGCTTACTGGTGGTGGGGAGTTGGCCGCCAGGATATCGCCGGCCCGCACAATAGGGGCCACGAATTGGGCATCAGACAGGGCGGCCACTGCCGTGTCCCGTGTGTTGATCGGATGCTGCGAGGTGCGATCCCAATCCGTGTACTCGTTGACGATCTGGGGAGAGGCAGGAGAGGGATTTTCCATTTTAAAATCGTTAGGCAAACGAAACTTTCGTTACGAAAGTACACTATACAAAATTAGGAGGTATAAGAAAGTATAACTTATAAATGGTGGAAGGGAATTGGCTTGCTGGCAAGTCAGGAATAGTCTGCCTAAGTGATTGGACAGTTTTATAGAAGCTTATAATATATAATATATTTTCTTATATCACAAAGAAATTATTCCCAATTCAAATGAAAATATATAAATATTTAAACAATATTTTTAATAATTTTCCTACAATCCATGGTTAATAACCAATGCCTAGTTTATAAAATAATGAAAATAGTTAAACCAACCATATGTTTATAAACAAAATAACAAATTTTAAATTGTTTGTTTCTTTACTTCAAATCTTTATTTATTAAAAATTAGCCAATATTTAAACTAAACTAACTAAAGAACATTTTTTAAATTCAACCATGGTTTTTTCCAGCGTGTTTTAGCTGCTTTTAGATTTGCATTGGCTGCATGTGTGCCAAGTCAAATCCCGGCTGGATTACAAGCGGATTGCAACTGTTTGCTGTCCTTGTTTGCGGTGGCCATTCACCACCGCAAAACGAGCAGGAGGACGACTTGTTACCACCCCTATGATTATTTCTACCAGCATGTGTGCGAAAAATAAACGACCACAAACTGCATCTGTAAAATCGATGTCATGCATAATTTAAAAACCCTATCAACAATACGAAAAAAAAACTACAAACAAATAAGGAATAAGAGAAATATGAGAAAAAAAAAATGTAATAGAAACTGAATCTAACAATTGTGTGTGGAATACATTAACATGAAATTTCAGCTACTGCTCTGCTCTGAATCTATTTTTGGGATAACATTGATTTTTGTTTGGAAAAGTTTTCGCTTTCCGGCGAATTTCAATGATTTTGGATTTTCATATTTTTATGTTTGGCAAGCATAAATAAATAATTATAAAGTCCCATTCGTTGACGACTTTTGATTAGTCATCTTTAGACGGGGGTTTCCTCTGAAGAGAGTTCAGTGTCTGAGACTGAGACTCATTCCCGTGACCTATGACCTATATAAATTGAGCCTTATGAAGTATTAAGAGTGGGCCTGCGTTGCGGTTGTACAAAAGTATAATGAAGTAAAATAAAGACGGACTTAAGCGCTATAATCGTGATATATGCCCTGGTAATTTACGACTTCTTGGTATATATATACATAAATATATGTGCGTATATATTTAATGTATCTGCGCCTCACACTCACACTGCAGAAAAAGGCTATCAGTTAGTTAAATTGGTTTTAAAATTTAAAGACCATATGGAAGTTGTTTTAATTATAAGAAATATTTAAACAGGCTTTATTAAGAAATCTATAGTTTATTATATTTAATATGCAGTTTATTCTTATGTAAAACTAATAAAAAAATATATTTTTGGCTACCATTTAATTAAATTGCTTTTAAAATGTAAAGGCTATATTGAAGTTGATTTAATTATAAGAAATATTTAAAGAGGCTTTATTAAAAAATCTATAGTTTATTATTATATAGTTTATTTCTAAGTAAAACTAATAAAAAATGAATATTTTTGTGAAAGGTTATGTAAAAATTTAAACCTTCAAAAAATTTGGTAATAATTTTAAAATGCGATTAGAGGTGGCCTATGTCAGATAGTCATCCTCAAAATGCATAAAACTGTAAAGACAAATGTTTTTATTCAAATTAAGAGTTTAAATTCTGTGTTCTCTAAGTCACTTTTAGGCATTATGACTTCACGGGTGACTATAACAAAATATAAAGTTGTGACCATGAATGTGTTTTTGTTTTTTTTTTAATCATAGAATTACTCCGTAGACTTTAAGTATTTTTCTCAGTGCATACACAGACTCATCTACCGAAGCGCATTTACGGTGCGTGTGTGTTAATGTGGCGAATGGTGACCGAGGCTGAGGTTCAGCTTCAGATTCAGATACAAATACAGCGACAGCTACAGATACAGCTACGGATTCTGATTCAGATACAGATTCAGATTCAGTTCCAGTTTCAGACTCTGACTGTTGACGGTTGTCGTTGGGATGCTTCTCTGTTTTTCTCCGCTGTGTTTGCTGTGATTTGGGTTAAGTGCTGCTTGTGCGCTTTTAAGTAGGTACATGTGAGTGTGTATGTGTCCACACACACACACACACACACACAAGGAAACTCGCATGTGCGGGTGTGTAGGTGTGCGTCTATGTCCTTGCACACATTTGCCAAATAAAGCGTGTTAATGTTTTGGCAGCGATGGCGTGTTAACTGCCTTCCATTTCGCCCGCTTGCACAATGCGAAAATAAAAACAAAAAGCCAGTAAGAGAGCATAAAATAAATATATACAACAGAAGCGGCAACGGCAACGGCATCAGCAGCAGCAGCTAAATGTGAAAAAATGTTCAAAAGTTGCAAATGCCCTGAAACATGAGCGCAAAAATGAAATGCAGAAAGACATTTATACAGTCTGAGTGTGTGTCGCGTGTGTGTGTCTGTTTGAGTGGCGAATGTTACTCATTCGCAATGTGAAATTATAATTACACTGGCATATACACCCACACACACTCAGAGAGAGAGTGCCTACATTTTAATTGACTTTTTCCAGTTGCAGCTGCTGCTGCTTTTGCCTGTTTGAGCTTGGGATCTAGAAGTGTTTGCTTGCAGCCAATTACTCTATTGAAAACAGCAACTTTTCTAAGGGGTTTAATCATTTTAATGGAGTATAATGGGAATAGCCTTGAAGGGCAGCAAAGCCGACCAGTTGAAGAGTTTTGAGTGTTTATCTTTGAAGTAAAGGAAATTTGTATCTAAATTAAGAAGAATCCCTTAATAGTTTGTATCTTTCAGGGTTTTCATCGTTGTATTTCGATTTCTAACTAAGAAAATAGTAAAAAAAAGTCTACTATAAGTGTTGCAAAATTACAAAAAAAAAGTACAAAAGAACAAGAACAAATACAATAATGGTTTAGAAATGTAATATTCACCATTGAGCCCAACAAATATTTTCATTTTAAAAGTATACTTTAATTGTACTTTTTTTCTTATATGTCAAAATCACCCAGCTTTCAATTTAAAAGGAAATTTATACATTCAATGACAATTTGATTTGTTTCATTCTGTATAAAAAAAAGAAAGAAATTTGCATAGTCACAAGTCGACTCAAGACTTCATTTGCATGTAAAATTGTAACTTAAGACATTTTTCATGGAAAATAAATGATTCACTATGGCGAAACATATTTCTTTCATCTGGCAGCTGTCTATAAACTTTTTAGGGAAAAACTTTGCCCAGTCAAAAAGTAAACTCCCCGATAAGGGCAATAATTAAGCTTTAACTGATGCCAGACAGGCCAGACCACCAAGGAGTCATTTGGAGGGGAAACCAAATCTGATTGCCAAGATTTATGAACCAAGTGGCAGACGAAAAAAAAAATATATATAACAAAAATACATAAAAATAGAATAGGAAAAAAAAAAGAAATTACTCACCGTATAGAATATCTCGTTGAGGTGATAATTGTAGGCATTGCGGACGTAAGTGCGGATAATTTTATCGCGTCTCTCGCCCTCGAAACCGTTTTGAATGTCGTGGGCACTGAAGCGCCAAATCGATTCGCCCGTTACGACGCCAAACAGGACGTCATAGTGACCGCCCATGGTGGCCGAGCCGGCACCGCCTCCGCCAGCGTATCCCCCGCCGAATGCCGATCCAAAGCCACTGCCTCCTCCTCCGCCGCCACCGAAGCCACCGCCGCCGGGTCCATTGCCTCCACCTCCGCCGCCGGAACCACCGCCGTTCGTCTGGAAGCCGGAGTCCGCTGACGAACGCCTCGAGTTGCGCGCCATTAAATCATCGATATCGAGATTGGAATGTCCGGGTCGTATGACAACGCCATCAACCTAAATTGAAATCGAGGACGGTAGAGCGAATCGCAAGTAAATGACAGGAGTAGTTGGGGAAGGCACAAGGGGAGAGCCAAGTAAGTAAGTAATAAAGTCCATTGAAGCGAGGACCGGACAAAAGGGAGCTGGTGCAGCAAAAAAAACAAAATCAATGTCTTTAAAAGAGACTTCAGCCATGGCCAAATCTCTTTGGAGATAACACAGATTTCTTTGTCTAAAATAGTAATGATTTTTTGCTCTTCTTTTGTTAAGAAATTTGAAAATTGCTTCTTGTGCTGGTCTTTTGGAAAATTAAACTCAACTTAACATGATTTATTATTAAAATCTAAATTTTAAAGCCGTTCTTTCTAGTTTGGCATCAAGAAAATTAAATAATTTGTATTACAACCTCTAAACTTCTTGTTTTATATTTTCAAGAACCATTTTTATTTGCTTTGCAAATTAAAAAATCCCTGAGAAAATTCCAAGACCCTCGCACTCACCGATGGCCCGAAGGATGTGAGAAAGTTGGGCGCCTGAATGTCTGCGCTGTACAGATCCTCCAGCGGCACATCCCTTAGACAGTCGACAATCTGTTCGTGATGCCGATTGATGTCCTCGGGTATCGTACAGTTCACCTCCCTGGCCAGTTTGATGGCGAATAGGACTGGATCTTCGACCAGCGCCCAGGACGAATAAGCGGAGCCAGACATTAGGATGGCTCGATGGAAGAGACCTCGAACCATTGTCGGCGAGGTCATCAGGTAATTAATGCAGGCCGCCCCAGTTCCATGGCCCGCCAAGGTCACTGAGTTGGGATCCCCGCCAAACTTCTGGATATTCTGCTGGATCCAGTGGAGGGCGGCCATCTGGTCCATCAGTCCATAGTTGGCCACCCTGGCATGGGCATGTGGATTGGGATTGGCATTGAGGAAACCTGTTGGGCAGATACATTAAATTGTTAATATTAAATGAATAGTTTATTGAATACATTAAACAAAGTTTTCAACTTAAATGACATGCATAGAACGTTTTAGATGTTTATTTTCTACATTTTCTTGTTTACCTATTTCTATATAAACAGAAATTGCCACTTACCTAATATCCCCAACCTGTAGTTGAGGGTCACAACCACGACTTCTCCGTAGCTGGCCAGGACACTGCCATCGTAGGGATTGCCGCTGCTCCACTCGAAGGACTCGCCGTGTATGAACACAATCACTGGCAATTTCTTCTCATTCGCGCCGGCTGTCAAAGAACAGAAAAACGGTTAACAAAACTCAGTTAGTACATCAGGACTTGCAATCGTAATGCAAATATTTCTGTTATATATTATATATATATATTTTTTTTTTTGTTAAAACTTGTGATATCGCGTTTTTCGCTTTCAACACACCGCCAAGAGCTAGGAAGCCGAGAGCTCTCATGACCCATTAAACGCTTCCGTTTGCGTGCCAAGCGGATTGCGCGAGGGAATCGCTTCAGATTAGCGATTCCACCGGATCCGGCTCTCTCCCAGGGATTGCGAGCTTAGTGGGGTGGCACTTGCGATAAGATTTGCGCGGTGGTTACGTGAGCATTTGCCTTTTCTTTTTGCGTAGAAATTATTGGCATTACGTGGCGTACGATTAATCTTAATTAATTGAATTTAAATGAGATTTATGTGCAGCTTTTTGTGCACAAATTGTGGCTGGCTAGCTGCCTGCTTTCGCGGGATTCCCAGGCGAAGGTCTTTAAGGTTTATTTCTGCACTTACCGTTGACCGGCGAGAAGACATTCAAGTAGAGGCAGTCCTCGGACTGGTTCTCCAGGAAGGGCAGCAGTCTCTTTAAGTACTCCAGGCGACCCTTGGGCATCTTCTCCAGCGCCGCCGTCTCGTTCTGGATGTTGGGCAGGCGCTGCGGACAGACGGGACTGTACTTATCCGAGATGCGAATACCGTCCCAAGGCGCTGGAGCTCGCGTGGGGCTAAACCTAATTTGGGAGAATTTATTAAGTTATTAGTTTAGAGAAATTGCTATAAAAAATAAGCGGTTTTTGTAATTTTCTTTTGTTTTAATTTAAGGTCTTTTATTAATGGTTTTAGCTAAAGCTTTAAGAAATATTTAAAATAAAAGGTGGAACTACAAATAAATCTTTATCATTTTTAACCTATTACAAAATAATATTTACTCACCGATTCTGTTTGGTGGGTGGCGTTGCATATGGCACTCCGAGGAAGACCTCCACGGATCGCAGGAAACGGAAGCTGTCCAGCGGCAGGATGAGCCCGTGCAGCCGGCCGTACCGTGTCTGGACGATGCGGTGTCCCAGCCGCGCATTCTTATAAATGTCCGAGGTGGAGGCCTCTGCACAGCCCGTCCAGCCGAGCAGGACAACGGGCAGCAGGAGGAGCCGCAGCAACAGGAGCAACTGACTTTCCCCCATCGTGGCAGAGCGGAGCTTCGGAGTTCGGCGACCTGGCGAGCTATTCTCAAACTGTCTTCACCTATTTGGATGTGGCTCTGGATCGTTGTGCTTTCCTTCTGGTCATTTAGACTATCTGTGCTGCAGGACTGCGTTGACGAGACGAGCTGCCAGTTGGCCGGCATTCATCGTGCTACGAATTGGAGATAAATATAACATTTTATTTATAATTTTGTTGCGAAGAAAACATGGAAATTGCTTTACTATGTTTCCTTTAAATTAATCAATTTAAGAGGGAATGCACCAATGTGTTTATGGGTCAAGACGTTGCAACTAACTTATTGTATATGAATAGTGATGTGAGAAAGGTACTCCATTATGATTGTCAGTACTCACATTAAGCTAAAACTTATTGTCGATATGATT
>JAEIIH010015160.1:0-14087 GCA_018904745.1 Drosophila orosa
AATAAAATCAAAAAACCCTCCAGCAAGGGCATAAAATCGAAATTTGTACATCAAATTTATGTATTTATTTTATTAAATAATTTAACAGATTTTGACTAAAATTATAATATCCTGCAAGGTTAGATGAATATAATATTTATTGAATAAGTAAACAGATATCTGGCCTCATTTTATTTATAAGACTTTACTAATTTAATTTTTTCTTATTTTATAAAAACGTAGCACTTCTATGTTCTTTCTAGTTAATTTTGTTTTGGATTTGTACCTCTTTTCTTACCTCTTAATTAGTGTTAGTTTCCCACGTGCTAATTTAGTTACCAAACTAATTAGCTGTGCAAACTTTATCTATAATTTCACCTTTACCCGCTCCCCCTAAAAAACCCCCCAAAAATAATATATAATGATATATTACCTTTATAAACTCTGCAAATGAACAAAATGGAACTTGGCTAGGCTGACTCATTAGGTGGCTGGTTTTTTGGGGGTGACAACATATCGCCACCTGTGGCCGACAATCTTTTACGACTCACCCACTCCTTCCTGTCCAACCCACACACAGAGAGTGTCCCTAATCTGCTGATGAGATAGTAGGAGCAGTATGAGAAGTAGTAGTAGTAGGAGGAGCAGTAGTAGTGCGAGGTGCTGTCCTCACGTGCTACTCCCGCTTCACGTAGTTGTCCCATTATGTTTGAAGAGCGGCAAGGCAATCAAACAATTTAATCATGCCCTGACTATCGGCAATTGCCACATAAGTGAGGCGACGATGAGAATCACGTGATGGCGTGGCCATGTGCGCCGTCGTCGTCGTCGTCGTCGTCGTAGATACTCCTCCTCCTCCGCCTCGGACGATGTCCGACTTTGGCCCATGCAGCCGTATCTTATCGCGACAGTTGCAGTCGAGAGGCAGCCACAAAGGGGCATTAATCCAAATTAAAGCGAAGCATCGTTAAGTATACCAGCGAACCCCAAGCAAGGTTACAAATTTGTCAAACCTACAAAAAAAATGTATGATTCTTGGAATTTCCCCTCGTTCCTCATGGCAACTAGAAGGCTGTCTGTGTTATAAAAATCAGCGCACTTGGCTTTCTTTTTTGGCCAAAAAAAAACTATCCTAGACGGTACGTGCCTGATAACATAGACTCGTAATTGCGACCTGTGTCAATATATTTATGATTATTTGACGACAAACACTAATTGGCCTTAATTAGCACACCATTAGCTATTAGGCTCTAAACGGGCGCTGATTCGTGAAAATGCTTCTATAATAGCACTCAAAGATTAGCATATACTAACGACAAAATTCTTAAGTGGTTCTGATTAATCAAATATTTTTATGACCTGACGCATGGCATTTATTGTTTAGAAATACTAATGAAGGCGAGAGAAATGTGAGTGGGAAATGAATGAATAATCTTGAGGAAATATTCTAGGGAACATTCTTGGAAACATTCTAAGAAACATTCTTGGAAACATTCTTGTAAATTCTAATAAAAGTAGTGTGCATTTTAATGATGAATTTATAGTTTTACTATTAGCTGAATGTTTCAATATAAAGCTATGATTTGTTATTAAATTATGTAGTTTTCTTTGGAAACTTAAGATTGTTGTGCCACCTTTTAGTAGTTTAATTTTACTATTAGCTGGATTTTTAAATTTAAAGCTATGAAACATTCTTGGTAACATTCTTGGTCACATTCTTGGAAACATTTTTTTAAGTTCTACTGAAAGTAGTGTGCATTTTAATGATGAATATATATTTTTACAAGTTGGTGGTTTTTTTAAATATAAAGCTGTGATTTATATTAAAATAAGTAATATTCTTTGGAAAATTAAGAGTATTGTGCCACCTTTAAGTGGTTTAATTTATTATTAAGCAATTATCGTCAAAGAGAATTCTGTTTTATAATTATTTTGGAAAAGAGCCAACCTTATTCGGAGACTTTTATTAAAGTAAATACATCAAATAACATTTTGTAGCAATATTTATTAAAAGGACTTGTTAGAAATATTTAATTCCAAGAAATCTAGAACAGAACAGATCAAGAAATGGGAAAGACTTAGCATTTATTAATTCCATAGAAAGGTTTCCTATAAAAGTAGAAACCCCTGCAAATTGTATTCAAATTCATTCAATAAAATACACTTAAATATGACACTTGCAAAATATTTCTGACTTAAAGTCCACTCTCTGTAAAACTACGTTCTTTTCAATTCAAAAGAATTTTATTGGCTTTGCATTTTTTGACTTTCATTCTTATTTGTTATACAATATTTGGCATGTGATAATGATAATGTGGCGGTAAATAAGGCTCGGTTTTCGTTTACTTTGCATTTCGGCTGGCAGGGAAATACGTCAATCGATGGCGCCAGCGCTGCATATCGAGTTCTTGAAATATATTCAGCCATATAGATTCCAAGCCACTCGATTTTCTGGCAATCAGCTTGGACTTTTGAATTCCAAGACCCCCTTCACCAATGACTCTCTCTCTCTCCCAGGGTGTTAAGCATATATTATACTGCACTGGCAGCCGCTTATCGAGTGAATAAATATTAATTCAGATTATAAATTCGCTACATCCGGCAGTGATTGCTTCAGAAATATTCAAAATCGAACTGAATCGCATCAGGGCAGAGGCAGGGCAGGGCACTTAATTGCGTTCTGAGCTCTGATCACAGGCTTCAATCAATTACATAGAGACCCCCACATTGAAGACGATCCGGAGCAGTGTCCGGTGGCATCCATTGACGGACTATCAGCTCGTCCACATATACTACATATGTATATATATTTGTATATTCCGACGCAGAGCCATCGGTTCTCTGGCATTAACCCAGCAGCGTCGTTAATGGAATCAAATCAGTGGCGAACGAGCCCCACGAACGAATCGCGTCACACAGAGTCACACGACACATCGCCACCACCACACACCACACACACTCATCATAAATCCCCTCTAGCCACACCCCTTCCTCGCCAGCATTTCATTCACTTTTTTCATTTCTCAAAGACGCAGCCCATAAAAAATTGTATGAAATAGTTGTAGTAGAAAAGACCCCAATAAAAAGATCAAGATATGTGTGTCTCTGGGGATTTAGTTCTATTACTGAATGAACTTTGCTGGTTGGCCAAAAACCAACCACAAACGGTTCCAACTAGTTATATCTGAAGCGGCCGGGTCACATTCGGAAGTTCATTCAGATCCAATCTAGGGTATTTAGTGGCTCTTCCTTCTGTCGGAAAAGAATCAGAGAATCAGAGAGCTGGAGAATCCGTTGAAGAACGAGTTTCGTTGGGTGGCATTGGCATACAGAGACATAGACAGATACAGATACAGATAGAGATCTCTCTTTGTAGATTGGAGGAGCAACTACTACGCATTGGTGGGGAGCATAGTACTATGTCGCCATGTGTGATAATCTCTTCGGCGTTGTCAGGTTATCAGTGGCGTGGCATGGCGTGGCGAGTGGGCCGGACCTCGTCTATTAGCGCGGGCATTTCCACTGCGTAGATCATCAGCCTGCCCCACATTCTAATGGCTCTTTGGAATTTATGCTCTTCTTTATGATTTATGTTGTTTCTTTTCTTTACCCCTTTATCCCTAGGTCACATTGCCTTCAGCGCTTTGGACGACACCTCGCATTCGGTGCATGTTTATAGCATTAATGGCTGCAGTCTGGGCTCCAAATATGTGTCTGGCCGGGTCACAGGTTTGGCCAGTGCCTCGGACTACCTGGTGGTGGCCGATGATGCCGGCGATATAACCATGAGCAGGCTACACGGGTAATTAATATTAATATTCATATTTTAAATGCATTTCCTAAACATTTCCCCTTTTTTTGCAGGCTAAAGCCCGTTTTTGACATTCCCCTGCACGTGCCCATCCAGACGGTGGTGGTGACGCCGGGCAATACCCACATCCTGGCGCCGCTTCGGGATGGTCGCCTGGCGGTGATCGCCGTGCAGCTGCCTTCCGGCGGCAACAAGAAGCATTCCGTGCTCAATGTTTAGACGAGTTCAGGAGCTGGACTTTCCGAATTTTAAACCCAAGTCACTATGTACTCCCTAGTTTAAGTAGTCCCGCGTAACCCCATTTCCCCTCTGCTAGATTTAATTTATGTCTTGTGATTTGTCATCATTTATATTCTGTTTATATTTTCCTCGTTTCTTGTCGTGACGTGCCAAAAGCAAAGCCTTTGACCAACATATGTATGTATAATTCCCCGAAAATCTTGTGACAAAAAGTGTGTCTATATAGAGATATATGCCATAAGCACTCCGATCGATTGCATTCCCAGAATTTCCATTGCCAACTGAGCAGTATTTTCCCTGACAACCGTAATACACCTGACATGATGGAGGAGGAGGAGGAGGAGTACCTGGACCTCCTGGTCTCCTCCCCACAGAAGATTGATGGCACACTTGTCTTCGCTTGACAAACATCTGAATAACGTAAATCATCCATCATTCGAGGCGGCGCGAGGAGATATCTCTCTCGGTTCGGCTTCGTGTCGGGTTGGGAGACGGAAACGGAGCGTGGCGGTGCAAACTGGTTGCCGACGCACTGACGCTCACTGACTCACTCACGAGCGACTTTCAAATTGGCCCAAACATAAAAAAAAAAGAAATAATGAAAAAAAAACCACAAAAAAGCAGCCAAGACGAAAGAAAAAAAAGTCTGCCCGGCAACAGCGGCAAGGCGCTTAGAGATGGCACGAAATGCCAACGGCAACGTGAGATCTTGCGGATCTCGACGGCATCCAGCTGCTCAAGAGTAATCAAGAGAAACACTTTCGATGCCACCACCACCTCCATCTCCGTCAGCTCCTCCTCCTCCTCCTGCTGCTGCAGACACAACCAAAAATAGAGCCCAGAGATCTTTGTCCCATTAAGTGCGCAGAGACACACACACTCGTTGGATCACATGGTGGTGTCCCAACTCATTTCCAATTGAAAGTATTATCACCTCACGATTAGAGTCCGTCCACACACACAGCCACTCAAAGAAGAATTCTTCCCAAATGCCCATTTTCCCAGTCTTCTGCCTACAGAATCTGAATTTCCAAAGACAAGCGACAATATCAAATGGTGAATTGATGATATACATGTATATTTTTTGACTTGTAGAAGAACCTCGCTTTGCACACACACAGCGCACAATCCAATCTCGGAACAGGAGACTAGCCGGAACAACCTATCAATATCTTACTCACCAGCAATATATATATTAGACTATATATCATCTGTGTACGTAAAGAGGTCCCAGATCGAGTGGGGATCTTGTTCGTTATTTGTTGTTAAGATCGTATCGTATCGCGCGTATTTATCGTCAAATGTTTTCGCCGTTCAATGTACGTAACTGTACCGAGTTTATGTAGATAAAATGTGACTATCCGTAGTTTGTAGATCCAAAAAAAAACATACATAATAAAGTGATGTGAAGCCACAGTGACCGATCTTTTCATTCCCCCAATAAGTTATTCACTTGCAATTTTACTTTTCTTATATTTATTCAAAGTATAATGATTAAGAACTAAAGAAAACCATATGTCAGTTCGATTACCTTACTTAAGAGTGTAAAACATAGGGGGGGTAGCGCTTATGAAACTGATTAATTCCTTGAATACTTCTCCGTGATTCTGGATGGGGGGTTGCGATGCCTTTGATGAATTTTTTTTGTGGATCAATAAATTAATTGTAGAAATGATTGGGGGGCGGGGGTGCTAATAAATATAGAATACGAATTGGGTGATTGACTGATTGATTGATTGGGTGTGTTTGTGTGTTATGGTTACAAGTGCTTTGCTTGCTTAAGTAAAAACGGCCAATTGGTTTAAATACGTTAACTAGAGCTCGCCTGAATCGCTAGGAACAATCAATTGCTACTTAAGGTTAAAACTATAATTGAAAAAGGAGAAACCATATAAAAGTAGAGATAATTCGAACGCGATATTCGAGGTTAGGAGTTACGAGTTAAGATTACGAACGTTTAGTGTCTAAGCCGGCATTAGATACGGATAATTAATTACCTGGATTACCAACTAAATGGAGCCTAAGTCTAAATTGTACATAACTGTAAATCGTATGACCCTTCTTCTCTCTCTATCTACCATCATCCATTATTTTTTTTGTGATTTTTTTCTAAGCATATTTTTCTTTTCCTTTCCGCGCATCTTCGAAGGCATTTGATCTATCTAACTAACTAGATGAATAATTCCCGTCGTCAATCCAATAGCCTTTTTTGTGGTGGGTTCTTTAGTCTTGCTCCTTCTGCAAGGATAAGAAAATATAAAAGGGACAGGCATTAGTTATTGTAAGGCTTTCAATTCTTTGCAGGAATACTTACAAGTACGGGATACACGAAGGTGTCGGCGGTATCGAAGCCAACGGCATTGCGGGCCACGCACTTGTAGTTGCCCATATCCTCCCACTTGATGTCAGCGATCATCAGCTGGCCCGTGGGCAGGACCTTGAAGCGGTGTCCTGCCACAATCTCCTTGTTCTCATTATTGAACCAGGTGACCTCGGCCCTGGGCACAGCATGCGCCTGGCAGGGCAACAGGATATTGGAGCCCATCAGGTCCAGATGCGTCTTCTCCGTGTAGGTGATGCGCGGCTTCTGGGCACCCGGGTACGTCTTCTCCGCCACATGCCGCGAGGAGCGAGGCGGATGCACCACAGTGCTGGCATAGATGGTCTTGGAGCCAGAGCGGCCCACGCAGGTGTAGGTGCGGGCTTCGCTCAGCGGATGATCGATGATGTGCACGGATCGCACTCGAACAATGGCGCTGGGTGCATCCTCGGACAGCTGGTTGGAGTCCAGGTCTTCAAGCTAAGAGAAATCGGAAGAAAATAACAGGAAAATCAGAGGAATTCGGGGGACAGGCAAGGACTTGAGATAGACTTACCTCCGAGCGTGGCAGATGACCCACAACCCACTGAATGCTGGGCACCTGGGAGCCCATCATCTCGCAGACAATCTCAACGGTGGCTCCCTCCGCCTGCAGCATCTTCGTGGGCGGCGTCTTGGTGAACTTGAGCCAGTCGGCATCAAAGGCCCGATTGCGTGGCTTCTCCTCCTGCGCCGGCTCCGCTTCCGTCTCAATGGAGTTGTCCACATCGTTGCTATCGTCCACAATGTCCACGGCCCTGCCGCGGACACTCGCGATGCTGCCGAACAGCAGCAGCGCTAAGGCGCACACATGTAAATTCATTTTCTGCAAGATCAAATCGAATCGGAAATGAGTGCAAAGTTCAGAGAGAGACAGAGAGAGCCCGAGTCATACGACTCTAATATAGGTTAATAAACTTTATAGTCACGGCTTTCCGCCAGTCACTCATTCACTTATCACTCATCACTTATGCCCCCGGGCATAGCTATAAATCACAGGGAGGTCTCTCTCTCTCTATGCGAGTCTATCTCCCGTTCCCGATAAGCGGAGACGGAGACCTTCACTCGCTGGCAAGCTCTAGAACATTACTAACACTTGCGAAATGGGGAATATCCGAAGCGGAATCCTTCGTCTCTACCTCGAGCCGAGAGCTCTCACGAATTTCACAATGCCACGACGCCAAAAGAATGAATATAAGAATGATATAAGAGGAATTTGGCGTGGGCAGCAGCGGCAGAAGACACTAGATAATTATTCATTCAGTTTTGAGAAAAACGTGAAATCGAAATCGGAATGACATCTCGTTGTGACGTCAATTTCTTGGGATCTCTTGGACTCGATTCACCCACACACTTTATCAGATCAAGGGCCCCCACTCTGGTCTATGAATTATAATGTGTCTAGAGTCTAGACTGAACTGGGAACTGCGTGACCGATTAATTATTCAAATAGTTTCGAGGGTATTTTATGTAGATTCGCCAATCGCTGGCGAATATTGCATCAGACTTTGACATCGACTTCGGGTTTGCCCTTCAACGTGAGGGGATTTTTTTTTACTACAAATTGTGGAACTCCCCAAATGGGTCACCATCCCCCATCCTATCTCTAAATCTTTTCCAGTCTTCGGAACTCACCTTTTGATTTGATTTCTTTTTTCTGCTCTTCCGGTAAAAAATGTTTGCAAATTTCTCCCTAACTTTGGTTAACTTTGGATCGCTTGCTATCGGCGGCGGCGGCTGGCTTGTCGTTATGTTATGAACGAATTTATCAGCTCTATGTTGTGGTGGCTCCTGGTCTGGGCTTTCTGGTTGAAGTTCTGGAGAATCTGGCTTAGCACTGACATAGGTCCGGCGCTGGATGCCGTCTTGGTAAATGGGCAGCACAGTGTTTTCGGCGGAATCTTGGCTGCTGTTGCTTCTGCTGCTTCCTCTGAGCTGTAGCCGTGTAGCAGTGATCGAAGTAGGAGGAGGAGGAGGAGGATCTGGCTGGTGGTCAGTGCTGGTGGTGATCGTCCTGGAACTTTGGGATCGTCGCGGAGGCTGGGAGCTGGGTGCTGCGGTGCTGTGTAGCAATTTCAGAGCGACTTTAAAACGTAGCGAATGTCCAGTTGACGGCTTTGGCACATTTAGCGAAGCAGTCTCGGCGGAATCAGAGATCTCTTGTGGCTTTGGATATCGACTTGGACTTGGACTTGGACTTGGTCTGGTTGTTGGCGCGACACTCGTTTGAATACGCACGGTTCATCGACATTACACTCGAGTCAAGGTGCGGTGTTTAAGCTGCGATCGCGGTCTGGTGGCTGTGCTGCTGTGGTGCTGTGTTCGTGTTCACGTAAGCGAGGATCGGTGTGACTTGGATCGGGAACTGCTCTCAACTTGTGTTCAACAGCTGGAAACTGTGCTGTAAACTGACTCGGCCACCGCTGCGCTCTTCCATTTATATGCGACGCCCGGCACTAACACAGGCACACCTCGCTGCCGCTGCTGCTCTTTTTCTCTCTCTCTCTCCGGGTGGTGTGTGATGTGTGCTGTGTGCTGGTGCTGGTGCCTCTTTCTTCAGTCTTCGATCCTCTGTCTCTCCGGCTCTTCCCCCTCAGCCAGCCCCTTACCCCCGCCCTGGCCACGGGTGACAAGCGACCAGAATTCAATTACTTGGTTTCTCGTCTCGTAATTCTTTGTGCTACCGCCGCACCGGGACAGTCCGGAACAAAATTGGATATTACCGGCCAAGGGGATACGTGTTATCTTGCCCTGGCTTTCGTTTGCTTAATTGCAGTGAATGGGACAGTGTGGACTGCTTTGGCAGGGAACCTAACACTCGTTTTCGGGAGGCACTCTTCAGAGGCATCTCTGGGTCAGGGAAATCTCTACAAACTTGAACATATGGCTGTATATCTCAAGAACTGCTCAAAAACTAATATTACTATTGCAATATATGAGATTTTAATTTATTTTCATAACGGTTTAGGCTCTTGTAAGACCATTTTGATAAAAAGGGGTGTCTAAGGATCCTTCAAAGGTTCTCAAAACCCTTTAATATATAATATTTCTCAATAACTAATATAAATATTACATTATATGAGATTTTAATTTATTTTCATAATGGTTTAGGCTCTTGTAAGACCATTTTGGTATAAAGGGGTCCCTAAGGATCCTTAAGGATCTCTAAGGTTCTCGAAACTCTTAAATATATTGTATTTCTCAGCTGATAAGTTTTTAGATTTATATATATATTTTTCTGAGATTTTAAATTATAATTTAGAGAACAAAATATAAATGAATTCCCACAAATATTATAAATACCTCCAAGGAGATTATAGTACCCTCTTTTTAAGATATATAGTATACGGTTTTGATTTTTCAAGAGTTATTTTTTAAACATGGAAAGTTAATAGAGGTTCTTAAGTCCCTAAGAACTCAGTTTCTTTATCTTAATTGTGATTAAATGTAGAAATCTTGTAAAATATATAATATATAATAAAATAATATGATAGACCTCCCCTTTTAAGCCCAGTTTCCTTTACCCAATCCTGACTGTACCATAAATTTGATCTGCTGATTTCATTTCACAAATCTCAACGGTTTTAATTATTATTTTTTGGTTTTGTTTCTTCTTTTTTCTTTTTTTTTTGAGGTTTCATTTTTATAAATACTGGATTTTTATACCCATAACCAATCAGCCAATTTAATAACCACCGGCAGGATCCATAACTCGACTCCAGCAAGCCGGTTGACAGTGTAAGCAGAATTCAAATGTCTGGCTGAGATCAGACCACTTCTTCTGCGCGCCCCAGTCTCTGCGACTCGACTTGGAGTCTTGGGGGTCTTTGGGGCTCCGGGGACGCCGGAACGCGGGTCCCTGGCATGGTGCAAGGTTCCATTAGCCGCGACCGAGTCTGAGTCTGTGTTGGAGTCCGATTCCGATTCCGAGCCCGTTGTCTGTCTCTCCATCTGATCTGTCCGTCCGTCCGATCGCCTCATTGCAATCAAGTGTGAGTGCCAGTTTGTCTGCGCCGATCGTTGGTTGAATGGTTGGGAGGAGAGAGAAGAGTGCGAGGTGGAGGTACGGCTGCTATACCACAAATTACACTGAGAGAAAAGGAAGCTGGCTATTCAGAGGGGTTAAATCTAAAAGCGATTTATAGCTTTAGTAGCTGGTTTTACCTTGGGTATCGGAGTAAGAGTTTGTGAAAGAGACTAACTAGCTTCAATCTATTGTTAGAATGACTAGGTTCTTTGGGACAAGTTTTTGTAAGTCAAAATAATTCACATTTACGAAACATCCTTCTAAAAATTGTATAATTCCTTAAGTCCCAGCTTAAGTGAGTTATCCTGCATTCTTTTCAACATTTTACAATTCCCTAGTCAAGAACTCTGTCAATCATAAAGGAATTCCCCAAATTGTTATATTTTATTATTAAACTAATATTTAAAAGACCTCTCGTTGAATAAACACTACTTTACAGATTTTAAAATCGAATTTCGGCTGCTCCTTGGTGAAATAACATTATTTTAGACATTATAATACCGAATTTTCTTAGCTTTAGGCGCTTCCTAGCCTTTGTTCTAGAATATTCTTGATCATATAGGTCTCCCCCCAATTTCTTCAAGTGCATTATGATTGCCTGCCAGTGAACGCGAGTGTTGGTTGTGTGTGTGTGTGTGCCATGGAAAGGGGGTGGTCTTGCGGTGTCAGAGGCGTCGAGTGGGGCGTCGTGGAAACTAGTCTGAGCTGGCATTGCCGGCCGGGAGCTTGAAACCGGGAACTTGGCGGAGCCGGAGGGCAGGAGGTGCAGTCAAAATGGCAGACAGACTGGCAGCCACATCGCGTGTTCGCTTTCCGCCGCTGTTGCCGGGCGGCAGCCACTTTGCGGTCAAGGGGAAGGGGGGATAGACAGGGGCGGGTAGCGAAGGGGAGAAGGGAGGAGCTACACTTGGGAAAATATTCACTGAACAGAAGAAAAAATATCAGCTATACATCATTTTTTATTGAACATTGATAAATTGATCAGATACATTTATTAATTGATATTAAATAATTGTGATTGTAATAAATTCAGAAAAAATAACTTGGGAATTATAGAGGCCTTAGAGAAACACACAAAAAAGCAGTCTAAACGAGACCATGGGAATATTTAAGATTCTAGAGGGATAGACTTTAATTTAAACTAAAAAAACACTTTTTTGAAAAACCAATTTTATATTTCTCCTTTTGGGAATTCTACTTTAATTCGGAAAAATAATTTGAGAATTATAGAGGCCCTAGAGAAAAACACAAAAACGCACTCTAAACGAGACCTTTGGAATATTTAAGATTCTAGTAGAATAGCCTATAATTTAAACTTATTAAAACACTTTTTTGAAAAACCAATTTCTTTTAAAAGTTCTACTTAAATTTAAATAAATTTCTTCTCTATTAACAAGGACTCCTTTTCTCCAGGTGTAGCAAGGCAGGCAGGCACCGCGACTAGTTTTCTTTCTTCGCTTTATCGACAAGCCACATCGACGGCGACAACTAGATTCAATTCTACGAGTAATTTATTTATTGCACGTTACACAAATCGTCCGAGTCCGAGTCCGACCGCAGCAGCAGACTGGTCCCCGCCGTCCCTGCCCGTGGAATTACACTTGGCAGGCGGCGGCATCGTTTGCAGCCACAAAGCAAAAAATTCAATTGAGAGGAAAGAAAAAAAAATCTTGCAGGTGCTTGAAATTGTGTCTCGTGCCGATGCCTCCTCCTCCTTGCTGCTCCCGCTCCATTCCCCTGGGACACCACCGTCAGCCTCCTGCTCCTCCTCGTCGTCGTCGTCAGCCTTGGCCGGCACACCTCAAAGCGCTGGCAACGAACGATACGAGAGTATCTATCGTAACGCTGACGTAAGGGGCACTGAATTGAAATGGCCTTTTGATGCGACTCGGGGAGCACTTTCTATAATAGAGACGATAGGAGACGACGGCAGGCCAGCGCGATTCGATCCGTTCCGAACCGAACCGATCCCCTCACGTAACATTCGCCAGTTGCGACGCGGTCAGGGGTTGCACTTCCTAGATGATGACCGCACTCAAAGATTGCATCCGTAGTCTTTGAACCCGCAACCAAATTGGAGCTTCATCAGCAGTTCGGATGGGTTAATTCAATCAAGTTAGAATTAAGTTTAAGGAAGCCACTGGGGAATTAGAGGGGGGTGTTTTAGAAGGAAAGGGAAAGAGCTCCTAGAGAAGGAGAGTTATGTATGTTTAAGAGTGAAACAGATAGGATATTGATTATTATTCCAGGGGATTATATTAGTTTGTTTCATCTGAAACATTACTAGCAAATTATAAGAAGTTTCCTTAAGAAATTTGGGCTATACATTATTTCCATGTGATTAGTTCTGTATTGTTTTTAATGGGAAATCATGGATGCTTAATATTTAAAGCTGTTTATAAGCTTGTTTCTTCTGAAACACTACCAGCGAATTATAAGAACTTTCCTTAAGAAATTGGGGCTATACATTATTCCCCTGTGATTAGTTCTGTATATCTTTTATGTAAAATCATAGATGCTGGCAATTAAAAAAGGATCTCTTGGTTATGCATTTGTAAAAAAGAACATCTTCTAAGAACCCCACTTTATCTTAGCTTTAGCAACACCCCCTTTCTTTTTCCAAGTGTAATCCGTTGGCCTTTCGAAATGAGATCAGCTTGGATCGGAATCGGAACCGTCTTAGCTTCGCTTGGCATACATATTCATGTGACCATCGACGACGACATGGGAGATCGTCACCGGCCGGCACCAATATATAGCCCGTTCTCCGATCTCCGATTATCAACGCCCATCCGATCTCTCAGGTGGATGGCCCAGGCGGCATTGTCATCGAAGTCTTTCGTGCGAAGCGTAGATTTATAGGTTCCATTTCCTAGAAACGATCGTGGCTGGTTTTCACCGCGCACACACACACACCTAACGATGAGGCGGGAAAAAGAGAGGTCGGTCGAGGTGAGGCGAGGTGCCGTGCCCCGTCACTCTTTTCCATACTAAAAACATGCTATGTATATGTCTCTGAAGTGACTGAAAATCGTACGATTGTTCGGCGGGTTGATGGCACAAATTATTGCATCATGACAGCGCGGACGATCGGAGATCGGAGACGGAGGCGGAGACTCGTGCATATTGTGTGCATGGGCAAAGCCAAATTGGCCCGCTTCCGCTAATGGGTAATGGGTAATGGGTAATGGGTAAATCTCCTCGGACTGGCATCACTCCGCTGCGGACTGCACCGCACCGCATGCATCTGCATCTGCATCTGCCGCTGCCTCTGCATCACACCACCATTCACTCGGACCGGCCGGCCCGCATCGTTTGCACTTTTCTGCTAATTAACGTCGTGCCAGCGATAGCAACACCTCCAGAGCCGCAGATACAATAATACAGCACCGGAACCACTCGACGGGGGTAGGGGTTACACAGGGAAAAAATACTACGTGGTTTTTAGAGAAGAAATTCGGAATCTTTTACAAAATCAGCTGAAGGGGAAGCCTTCCATCTTTCTTACTAAAAGGATCCTTGAGATACCAGAGGTTAACTACCCGTAACAAACAAGTTAGTTAAAGATATTTCCTAACGAAAAGATACTTGAGAATTATAAGGACAGCTAAAGGAATCATCATTTTAAAAATTAAGTAGTAACCAAGTAACTATATATAGTAATTATCAGA
>JAEIIH010015163.1:0-15959 GCA_018904745.1 Drosophila orosa
TTAAATTACATTTCTGCGCCGGTTACACAAGAATTGTACATCCTCATTAACAAAGAAATAGGGCATCATAAACTTCTGGAGAAGTACCAAAAATTTGTTGTTGACAATTATTTAGCCTCTACATTATTAGCTTATTTCCACAACATGTTTGAAAAATAAAATAAATAATTGTAACTAAAATTTATAAATTTAATCAATTCTAATTGAATCATTCAACGAGAATAATGAGTTCTGATCTATACATTTTCCGCTTCTGGGCTCTAAAAACGGCTTGAAAGCTTTCCACAGTATTTATATTTAGGTATTATAATATATCTGTTCGGTACGAAACTCAATTAAAGTTGAGTTTAGCATAGTTTAATTTAGTATTTAAGTTATCGTGTCACGGAACCATGGCGATTCCGCCATGCGACCTAACCAGCCCCATTAAGTATGCTATCGTTTTAGAGCGAGGCCCGGCGAGCTCTCGGTGTGCAGTCAGATGAGCGGAGGCAGAGTTCAACGCACAATTACACAGACGTGAACTGCTTTGCTGTCATTAATTTTTATGTTAACATTTTCATTTGCCGGCTGTCGAAGCAACTGACTGTCCCTCCGTCGGAACGGATGTTGTGACTGTTGCCGCGTTTTTTATCTCCGCCAGCCACGCAGCACAATTAAGCATCATTTTAATGCTCGACTGAACCGAACCGAACGGGGCGGAACTCAACCGAGGCGAACCGGACTCTCGGAGTGGACATGCAATAATTGATATTTCAGTGGAGCCGCAGAGCATCCCTTGGACTGCAGTCTCCTGTGTTCCTGCCGCACAACTCCTGTGGCTGGCCGTTAATGGTGATGTATTTTTACTTTGATTGCGTCCATAGTTGCAGTGGCAAACGTTAAGCGGATTTTATAGAGTGCAACAAATGCCAATATGCGGGGGCAGTGGACCGCTGGACGTGCTCGGCATAAATCGATGTCATTGTCCCAGTTCCTGTCCAAGTCCCAGTCCCAGCTCGGGATATAAGAAATTATATTTATGCACACTGCGGCATGAATATAAAGTGCGTCGGCGGAGGCAGGCTAATGCGAGTCCCTGCTCCCTGCTCCAGGGTTCGCGATCCCGTTCGTTTTCCCACAAATCAACTGAGCACATCATTCAAATTCGAGCGCCTGCAGCTACCTTTGCCCCTTTCGCAACACTTTCTGTGCCGGCAAACTGTGAAAAAATTATTCAAATTCGGCGGCTGGCTTTACTAATATGCTCATTTGCATATTGCGCCCGCATTGTTTACCGAATTGGCCATCGAGGCAGCTTTATTATGCAGGGCACAGGCAGGTCCTCGGCCAAGTTATGCGCCGGAGCATGTAATTCTTCCTGTATCTTTCACACCCCGTCCCCCGGCAGGACGGCTTGACTTGACTTATTAATGCCCTGCGCTGAAAGGGTTTGGCTCCCGGCCAGACTGCAGACGCCCCTCCCTGCTAATCGCCCCGGATTCTCTCTAAAGTCGATCGAAACTTCGCTGATGGATAGACAACGGAGAGTGTCCTGTTTGCTTAGGCTAACAGTCCGCATCGCCTCCGCCCGATACATCACTTTATGGCAAATTTATGCGCATGTTCGGGCATGTGGAAGGCGCCAAATGTATTCCGGCTAATCGCCACCCAGCAAGGTGAGCTGCTTTTAAGCTGAAAACTAACCGCGAACTTCAATATGCCTTTGCCTGTGCCGGTGGCCAGTTGTCAGTTCACAGTGCCCAGGAATTTATAGCCAGACCGAAGTTCGCCACTCAAAATTGTGGTCAACAGCTCTCTGGGCATTCCCTTGGCAACACCAGCCAGGCATCCGTAAATTGCATGCCGAGGGGTGTGTGCGGTGCACCACTGCAAAAATAATTACTCAAATTATGATCGAGTGCATGCACAAATCAACAAATATATTTTGGTCAGCTTTTTTTTGCCGGTGGCGAATGCGCAACGCTGGCCATTGCTCATACGCCATGGATGCCCAGAGAAGCAATTAGCAACGAACTCCGAGGTTTTATTTGCAGAACTGCCAATAACAAGGAATACAAACTGAACATCAGCTGGCCTAATGACTTTACTTTACACTTTATTTTAGAATAAATTACACAATTTCGAATAGTTTAATGTAAATGCAGCACCATATTTATTGATTTCAAGTCCACATCGATCTTATTACAACTTTTATACACATTGTCTCATTAACTTTTTCGTTAGTCTCACAACTTTTGCTGTGTTTTCGAAACAGTTTGCTGGCAGCTTTGCTGGCAGATGCGAGCTCAACTGGGGGCTGTGTGGTCAGAAGGTACGAGTATCTCCATGACTGCTAAGCCCGCTCGAGCATTCGCCTTAAGCTCATTTAATTGTCTTCATTAGGGCGCTTAAAGTTACATTTAAGCTGTTACCTGCTGCTTCCGTTTCCGCTTTCTCGGGCAGGAAGCGTCGGAAGGGGAGGGAGGGCGTCGCTTTCGCTAATTAGGCGTTGACCCATCGTGACTTAAGTGCAATGGTCTGTGGCCGGGGCTTCGGCTGCATTACACCCCGACCCAATACTCGTTTATCAAATTTAAATGCGGCCCACACACACTCGAAATTTAATGTCTGGGGGAGTGGAGTCGGAGTAGGAGCCGGAGTTGATGAAGAAGCAGCGGAGGAGCAAAGCAATTTGTTTTACCACGAGTAATTTGTCTTCAAAAAGCAAATGTTTTGCAATTTGTTAACAAGAACATTTTTCGCTTTATGTGCCCTCTACCGCTCCGGTGGCCATGTTTTTGCTTTTTTGTTTCCTCTCTCTGCATGTACATGTATTTGTTGGCAGCCGCTCGGCGGCTTGTTTGCCATCGTTTGGTTTTTGCCTCCTTTGTTTACACTGCTTGTGCGGAGCCAGACTGCCGCTGCTGCTGCTCTGCTGTTCTGCGCTGCTGCTGGGTTTTCCCGAGCCCGACCAAGCCCAATGCAAATGGAAATTGCGGCAGAGCTGGCCCAGGAGCAGATAAGACTCCGCTCCGACTGTAATAAATGAGTGTTGTGCCTAAAATTGAAAGTAAATACATATTGGAAGACATCGTGGAGCAAGGATATATTTAGCCAAAGAGGATTTGGGCAGCATGCGAAAGCGGTTGCTGATGAGAACGGGAATAGGGATGGACGTGGACGCGGACGGTGGTCACTTGTTGGGCATCCTTCAGCCGGCAGCGGATGGCGAAACCCCTAATTGATTCCGCGCTAATTGCTCCGACCCGGCGACGGTTGATGTTTAACAATTCGCAAATATAAATATTACCAACGGTGTCCAATTATGGATTTCGCAATGCACTCATGTGCGTTCATATTCAATTATCGTTGCGAGCGTGGTCGTGTTAATTGCTCTTAAATCTGTGCGAGCCGGAAAATTCGCTCTTCGCAAACGAAATTCCCTGTGCCAGCAGCTTACAGCCCAGCCTGGGCATGGTAAAATTCATTTTATTTGATTTTCCATCAATCTTTTTTTCCAGCCCCCCAGCTCTTGGCCGCTTTCGGCTTCGGCTCGGCCTGGATTCAGTGGAAATCCAAGGAAACCACAGCTCTAATGGTCGTGTGCAGGTTCGAAAATCCTGTTTATACGATTGAACAGTGCGAGCACATTATAATTCTTGTACCCAGTAAGGAATTTATTTTTTATCACGTATACGTATCACTCATTTGTACCATTGTCTTCGCTCAAGTTTTGTTCCTTTAAAATAGGATGAACGCAGCTTGGTTTTAACCAGAAATCTATAACTAAAGCAGAGATTTGTATTCTTAACAATTAAATACATCTGCGACATAAAATATATTTAAAGCAAGTCTGGAAAATTCTAAGATATTCAACTACACCTACACATACCTTTGAGTCCTGCAAAGATTAATTGCAACGATTCCCTTTATATATCGATGTTCTAATGGTAATTCCGTACCTGCAGGCAAGTTTCCAGGTACAACAATTGCAGTCTGCTCATCGCTGATGGAATATTTATCTGTATGCTTTAGTTTCGACGGTGCAACAATGTTTTCAGGTTGCCCCGCCAGCCATTTTCGGACCCCATCCAAGCCAATCCAATCCAATCGAATCCTGTCCCGCCAAGCGTGCTGGGTGAACACTATTTGCATATACTCCTGTGAAAATAATGGGGCCCTGAAAAGTGAAAGTCGAAGTCTAAGCCGCTGTACTCTTTATGCCTTTATGCCCTGTAATCATGGGCCACACACACACAGACACACACTCACCCTCACACAAAGCGTCACAATTTGAACTTTAACACCTTCAATGACAGCCAGCTGCATGACCTCAGGCGCAATTTCGTGTAAATAACAAGAAAATAACAAAAACAACCTCGGGCCAGTCGAGAAGACGGCACCGACCCCACATCACGCACAGTGGTGCCGCTTGCAATGAAAATTAGTGAATATAAAGGTCTTTAGTTTTTAAATAATATTTTATAGAATCGATAATATGTTAATAAATAATATGTTTACTACTACTGAATGTAACCTAGATCGTTACGTCATAATGCTTAACAGAGGTAAAATTTCATCAAAACTTAAATGCAGTTATGACTTGAAAGCATGAATATAAAATTTTAAAGCAAATTTAGAAAACTTAATAGCAGAGGAATGGCAAATGACAAATGGCAATAATAAAAGAAAATAAACCTCATCCCCAAAGAATATACATTTTTGTAGTTATAAATAGACAATACTTCAAAGCTCGAAATACGGTTAAAATCATTAAAATTTGATGTACTGTGTTTGTCTTGGCTTATGGTAATACTCTTTATATCCAAGACCACTGATTATAAGATCAGCAGATTTGGCGGCTTCAACCACTGTGCCACGCCCCCGAGGCTCAATCCCAATCTCAATCACCAGCCCACCGCCTCAGCCTCCGCCTGCGCATCCGTCCCCGCCGCTGCCCATCCCTGCTGGCCTTTGTGTGTGCGAGTGTTGTCGTAGTTGGCCATTATGCGCATAAAATATAAGAGGGTTGTTCATATCCCAGCACAATGGATGCATAAATCTATGCTGCCTGGCCTGGCCAGACCAGAGACCTGAACTGGAGGGCGGGAGTGGCAGACAGAGCTGGCGAGAGACTCTGCCGTCAGAGCGCACGCAAGATTTATTTTAACATTTTTATTATTAGTTTCCCTTCTCGTTTGGCTTTTTAGAGTTTTCCTTGTGGTCATGCTGCATTAGCTCGGGCTTCCATCGCAAATTGCTCGAAAATGGCATTGCAAATTATGGTTTACATTTAAAGAACTTCATTGAAACTTGATTGAGGCTTTATTCCGAGCTCGCAGCCACTCCGCTGGCTTCCGCCGGCTCCGCCAGCTTCCGCTTTGTGTGCCATTTATAGTCGAACAAGGGATCGAGTTTTCCATTCGAATGCCTTTGAGTCCGTTTCGATTCGGTGCCATTGTGCGCCCCTGTGTTTGGCTTAAATGTCAGCTGTCATTGGCCATAATTTCAGTTTATTGTTTTGCCAAAAACAAAACAAAACCCTAGAGCGGTGCCTTTTCCGTTCCGTACACACAGGTCCTGACAATTTCATTTACTCGTTCGTGCCGCTCGCTGTCGCTGATAATTGGACATAAAAGGCTATCGGCCTAGAATAGCAAATGCCTTCGAATGGCCCCAACTTTGCTCAATTCGGAAGTAATTCTTTTCGCTCCCTCATGCTCGGCTGGGTACATTTTATTTCTCTCAATGCATGTAACGGAATGGAAGGGAAATGGCTATAAAGATGTGTTTCGGAGCCCATCAAGTTTACTTTTATTGGGAGCTCTTCCTTTTCTTTAGTCCGAATTTAAATCAGTCAAAACAAGGCAAGGGTTGCTCTAGCAAAAAGGGGTAATAATAAACTTTGGGAAACAAGATAAGAAAAAGTGAACTAGTTTCGATAATACTTAACTGCAATAAATATAAAATATATTGTTGTATACACAAGAGTGAGTTCGTATTTTAATAAGGCTTTAAGTTTAATATAATTAGATAATGTATTTCTGGTCCGTGTAATCAGCGAGCAAGCAAAGGAAAGGGCCAGCTTCCAACTTTGCTTTTTCCAATGTCAGAGCCGTGGCGGGTATCCCAGTCGAACTTGTTGCTGACCTTTTGCTGAAATTAAAAACTTTTCCCTAATGTGCATTAAAATCCTTTCAATTCCTTTCAATTTCCATAAGCGCTGACCCCGTGCATTTCGTAAGTCTTGTAATTTTCCAATTTGCTTTTCTCATTTAGTGTCTTTTTCGCTTTTTATCCTCGTCCGCGCGCTTTCTGCTGACTCGTGCGCCTAATTGTAAGTAACAAGCGGGCAACAGCATTTACAGCTCAGCAAATGCCAATGGAAATGGCCCACAGTCAGGGCGGAAAAAAAGTAAGCTCGGAGCTGGGGAGGAGGAGCAGGACGAGAGCCCAGATGGGGGCAGAGAAAAAATTATAAATGGCGGCGGAAAATTCTTTGCAAACACTTTTTCACGCTTGATTAATTTTGGTTCAGCAGTTGCTGCCTTTTCCTCTTTCCGCCTCCCTTTTTGTTTTATTTTATTACCATCCATTTTTTAATGGCAAAGTGTTAAGTTTGACAGTTTCGGGTCTACTGTCGGGCATTATGCACACTTCACTAAATATGCGAAAAAGTGCCGCGTAGGCCACTCGCCGTGCGAATCGCTTTCCCATCCTTGGTGGTTGTTAATAATGCACTCGGCGGCCTGCACCCACCTTCGGCTGCTCGTAGAGTACCTCTTGAAATCACTCCAAGCCCTTTTGCTTTAGCCCTCTGTTTTAGCCCTGTTGGTCAATGAGCACATCATTAGAGAGCGGGTTGATTTTCCTCTCAGAGTCATCGAGCTCCAATATCTCGTTCTTGGTCTATATGCAAAGGTTGAAGAGCCTTATCTTCTGATTGAATGGAGAATCCTGGGCAGCAGCACAGTTTGCCTCAGTCTGTGCCAACACTTGGAAAAATAATTCATTCTACTCTTAATACCTAACATTAACATTAATAATCCTAACTTTATTAAAGCTGTTTTAATATACACGTGTAAGTATTTATTTCGGATCCAGCCTCTTGTTAAATACCTTTTTTCTATCCCATTTTTGTTCTTAATATAAAATCTTTGTGGTTTCCGTTTACTCAGAGTTTAATTATGTGTTAAATAGGTGAAGTTGTGGTATAGTTTAAGATTAATTGTTAGACGATAGTTAGATCTTTTGTTAGGGAGGGAATCGTTATCACTTTAATGCTTTGGTTGGAGATCAAGTCAGCATTAGTCAAGTCGGTCCATATCGTAGTACAGGTACAGATAACTCTACCCTTTTTCATTCTTTAAGATGCGTTACGCCATACAATTTGTTCACTCTCTAAGTTTGCGGATGGCACAAGCCTCTCTTGAAAATGTATACATTTTTTAAAAGTCAAAGGGAGAGACATAGTGCGAATGATAAGACGCTCTCAGTAATATTGCTCGCATTTGCCATTTCAAACTATACGCGTTACGCATCTTATTTATTTTGTCTTCTGTTTTTATGTCTGAATGTGGCTTTTTTTTCGTCCAGTGTTCTCTCCTTATTTATGTTAGTGTCTTGCATTCATGTTGGTGTACACACAAAGCCATGATGTACTCTGCTCCGCTTTCAATTTACTAATGCACTGCCTTCCCAGAGCAAGGAAAAAAAAACGAAAAGGTTGACTAGCTGGAATGCTTCGGCGGCTTCCGATTCCGATTCCAGCGAAGAAGATGTCCTCCGTGCCCCGACTTATTTCCCCGGAAAAAGTTATTGCTGACGCATATCGAGCATATCCTTGAACAAAATCGCTGCGCATTGTAATCTCAGCAGATGTTGACTCGAAACCGAAACCTCTTCCCAGCGCCCGAAATAGTAATTGAAAATTCTGTGCCGAGCAGCAGTGAGATTTCTCTCCGATTTTAGCAGTGGCCGCAAAATCAACACTGAAACACACACAGAGCAACCGCTCCCATAGGAATTTATTTCGTTTGTGGTTAACCAGGGTCTGGTCTTGTTCGACATGTTATCTCGATAATTAATTCGATTGCCGCAACCGCCGAAATGCAAAAGTCCTGGCTGGCTGGCTGCCTGGCTGTCTGGCGTCGGCCAACGTGCCGCGTGCGTATGCGTGATGTGAAATTTTAAGCTCACTTACCTGGCTGTTTACCCAGCAAACACTCCAGTCGAACGGCTGGAGAGCCGGTGTCGACTCTATCTGGAGCCTGGCACCTGGAATCACACCCGAAGGAAGCTCGGCGAGGTGTTTGCGTGTTGATTTAACGCCATTCGTTAGTGTTTGCACTGCCTGGCTCAAAGTTAGCTAGTTTTCGAGGCAACTCTTTGGCGGGCAATCCAATAGAGCAGTTAATGTGTGAAGGGGATGGTCACTTTGGGTCTGCTTAAATTCCGTAAAACTAAATTCGCCGAGCGTCCGCGCAAATTCACTTAAAATGTTGCCTGGCGCCGAGCGGGATGGCAATGAAAATAAATGACTTCTCATCAAAATAAAACGCTAAAAAATTAAGAAAAATGCGATGACGTCGAGGACGAGGACGAGGACGAGGACACCGACAGGCGCAAAGTAAACGGAATAAAATGAGGAAGAGGATAAATACGTAAATGAAGCAACAGCCGGCAGCAGGTGGACGAGGCAATACAAATTGTTTTGAATTTAAATTGGACAACAGTTGCAGATACTTTTTGTATCCGGACAGTACGTACGTATCCTTAAGCTTTAATCTCTGGCCAGACACTTGATCGGAGCATTTTTCCAGCGAAATATGTAACGACAGCTCCAAGGTTGCGGCAAGGATGCCAGCGACGATGTTTTGTGTTTGTGCAACGTGGCGTGAATGAGCAACTGTTGGCCCACCCATCGCCCATTCGCCACGTTGCCCATCACCCATCCGCCCCGTTGCCCTCGAAAACGGCCCGAATCCATCCCCGAACCATCACTGTCAACGTGTCTCGGCACCTGCAGCCAGAGCTACGGCTACACCTGAGCCCGCACCTGCAGTTGAAGTGCAAATGTGCAGTGTAATTAAAAGTGTGTGCACGTGCAGGTCCTGGCAAAGCAATTCAAATAGAAAAAGGCAAGCGAAAGAGCTTTTCAGGGCCCGAGCCGGGGGTAATTTCGAGGAATACACGCCCTCCGCCCTGCTGGCTTACTGATTGCTGGCGGCTGGCCTATCTGACTGCCAATCTATAACCATAAGCCGGACTCGGCACTGAGCCGGCTGGGATTGGCCCGGGCTAAGGAGCCAAATAATAGAAATTCAGCCCGGCAGCCTGCCCCCTTCAATTAACATTTGGTCCTGCAAAAAACTGAACCGTATCAACTCGAAGTCTGTACACAGGGAACACGAACAGGTAATATTATATATACTAAATGAAGGGAAGTGGGTTTTTATAATAAATATTTTAATACTGAATACGGCAAGCTTCCCTTGACTTGCCTCTGAAAGCTGGGTTATTGAACTGTATTAGGTTTAACATTATGTGTCAAAATAAAGCTGCAGCACTTCAAATGCTTAAAATACTTTTAAAAAACTCGGCTTTCCGTGTACCCTTAAATCCAGAGCCACGAAAATTAGTTTTCAGGTGGAATCAAAACCAACGTCGCAATCACAGTCGGAACAAGTCAACGGGGACGGACATGAGAGAGCGGAAGGACAAGCCAAGCACTTGACTTGAATATGTGATAATTGGGTTTTTTGTCCTCTCAATAGACTTGGCCCAAGCCCTTAGTCCTTGCTCTTTCATTTCACCCTTTGCCGTTTGCTAATTGCTATTTCTGGAAAATTGCAGCAGCAGAAATAGAATTGCAAGCTGACAGAAATATATTTTTCTGAAAATGTTTGAAATACCTGCTGATGTATAAGTACATATGTGCATATGTAATGAAAATATTTTGCCAGGTACTCGGCCTGTGAAGAGAAAATATTAAATGCTGAACAAACGGGCCGGGCTTTCATTGCTTTCATTGTTTAACTGTCGAACATTGTTCGGATTTTTCAGTAAATGAAAACCGAACTGACTCTTCCAAACATTTAAATGTTTGATTCGAATTTTTTAGCTGCCACTCCTGTCTGCATTCAATTTATGCTCCAATCCCGTGGTGGGGCTTTAATTTAGACACATGAATTTGAGCACAATGCGTTGGGGAACATGGCTGGGTATCCGAAAAGAAAGTGCGAACATGGTATAAATCTTGGCCGGCATTGTCCCGGAACCCAAGCGGGGTTAGGGGCCGGATACGGAGCCAAAGCCGAAGCCAAAGCCAAAGCCGGTGCGGTAGCCGGAGCCGGAGCCACAGGCAAACATCGAAGCACTTAGCAACTGCCTAATTTATGGCCCTGTCTGACAATGTGCATGGCGATGTGGATGTGAATGTGAATGTGAGTGTGACTCTGAATGTGAATGTGGCTGTGAATGCGAGTCTTTCGGCGCTGGGAGGCCAGACGGTCTGCACAGACATCGAGCAAATAGCAGACGATTAGCCACAGACGATTGCACTGAAACAGAGCCGGGCATCAGGGGGCCTCGGGGAATCCCGGCAAATCGATTCGCATTTAAATATTTTCGAGCAGAGCGAGAGCGACACTCTGCCTCGGGCCAAAACGATGTTTGAGTAATTGTAATTGAATTAGATGGGATTGTTTTGACTCCCCCAATCCGTCCTTATGCCCCAAACGACATTTATTGGTGGAGCGGACGAGCATGCTCCATGATAGTCACGTAGTTGGCAACTGACAGAGCAGCTCCGCCCGAAATGCAAAGTTTTGTTTTGGGCCACATGACATGCAAAAGCGAAATCACAAAGCACTGAAACGTGCTTTTTGACATTTTTGCAATGTATTTAGGCACGTGCAATATCCATCCGGGCGTGTGTGTGCGAGTGCGAGTGCGACTTCTTTGCCAAATTGAATTTTGTTGCCAAAAATGGCATCGATTTAACGGAGGCGAACGAAACGAAACCAGAAGCAACAGCATTAGGGTCAATTACCGCTGCAAAGTGAATTGTCAACAAAATCGGAGCCCGAAAGCAGGCAACAAACTCAATTCAACACATTGTCCAACTGCCAACTATCGGCCAGGCACAAACACAGTCTCTGGGCGTGTGTGGTTGTAAGGGGGGTGCACTTTCATTATCTGTGCAAATATTTGCCAAAAATGGCAGTTGGCAGTTGTCTCCTGCCTCGTGCTGCCGGCTTCCTGTCCCGTGTCCTGCGAGAGTTGCTGCCTCGACACTTTTGGGCATCCTAGCGCAAGTTTTAAGCCGCTTATTCCCAGCCCTTGCTCTGACCCCTTCTCCCACTTCCCCCAGCAAAGTGAAAGTTATTGTTCGCACACACACACCCCTCGGGCCTTGCGGTGCACATTTCATAAATGTGTGTAGAGGAAAAACTATTTTCATGTTGTTTGGTTGCGTGCGCTTTTGAGAAAGTTTCGGCCTCCTCTGTCGCTTGTCGGTTGTCGGCTGTCGGTTGTCGGCTGTCCCTCAACTCAACTTTTTGTCTGCGCCGGAAGCTGTGGGGCATCCTCCAGCATCCTTCCAGCAGCCAGGATGCCGTAAATATTTGCCTTTGCGGCATAGATGCAAACACGTCGCCAGTTTGACTTTAAGACTCACCTGAAGCGACGGCCCGCCACGAAGTTGATGTGTTAACTGCCCCACAGCAGCATCAGAGGCGCAGTCTCAGCACTCGAAGAAATGTATTTTCTAATTTTTTGGGCTTACAAGATTTTTTGTACAATTAAGCAAGGTACAATGGTAATTATTCCTCTTACATTAGATACATTCACTTCTTTTGCAGGACACTTGTTTATAATAACGGCCATTTTCTGATTCAAGAAACATCTGATACTAAATATAGGTTATAAGACAATGTATTGAACTTCTGCAACATCGACATACATCGATTTGTCTGTTACAAGAACCAATCAACATGTTTGTAGCCAGATTTTCCTTCTCTTGTCACCATTTTGTTCTGCCTTCTGGATCTGTTTAAATAAATAAATTCAACACAGTGAATTAGTCATGACCTTTTAATTTCAATCACAATGCATTGGGTACGGGGTATCCAACAGTTTGACACACTCAATTATTGCTCTTCTACTACAGTAAAGATTGAATCAATCAAAAATTCGATGTGAAAAGAAATCTGAGCGTATAAAGAAATCTTGGCGGTGAGTCAAATTACTTTTCTTGGCCAAACGAGAATACGCGTTACTGGAAATTTTTCAATTTGCTATTGGAAACCAGCTGCTGGCTGGGTTGCCTTGGCTGTGGACAGAGGACGGAACAAATTTCATACTCGAGAAAGCTAATTAACTTCGCTTTACGAGGCATAAACTTCCGCCATTAAACGCATTTATTTTCATGCGAAAATAAACAAATACCCCGAGCACGAGCCGGCGATGAAGTAATGTTTTGACGGCTCCTTTTGTGCGGGAGTGTAGGTGTATGAATGTGTTTCCTTATGCATTAAAACGACGCCGGGCACGCACACAAACAAAAGCCACGGCTCGTGTGAATTTACGGCAGTGTCGTCGTCAAAGCGGGTTGAGCGGGGGTCACTGGGGGTAGCGATGTGTCTGCTGGTACTTAGCAAGTTGGCGTATTTATTTAGCACGTGTTCCCACGTCTTACTGCTCCTAGGACTCGGCGTATTTGTTGCCTGCTTTTAATTAACAAATGCCTTGCAACTGGTTTTTAATTCCATACACTAATGACGACAATGACATGATTTACCATCGAACCGACATCCACAAGGGTGGGCATTAATTCGAAAATCTCACATTTGCATTATTTATGCTTTCAATGATTTATTGAGGAAGAAAGGGAAAACAAATTTCCTTCTCCAGGTCATCTAGCATTATCATAGCTAAATTTATTGCACCAAAAATTCTCAAGTCTAAATTCTGAAACAAATCATTACTGCTCTGATTACCGAACTTTAGTATGAATAAGATGATTGTCACTAAATATAGCATATAATGCTTCGAAAACCTTAATTAATTTGTGCCCAATGTTCAAATTCGTAAAAATATAAGCAGAATTAATTGGAATTTATTCAAATCCACAAAGTAATTTGGACAGGCAATTGCTAAAGACTAAATTCTATTCGCAAATATGAATAACCGTGAATGCATGTGTAAAAAGTACTCAATTACTTTTGCATTATTTGCATCGGCATCCTTAAAACCGCATTATCTTTAACTTGTGCGCATCATGGCACTATCTGCAGTTCTGTTGCCACACAGACTGTTGGCTAACAGCAGGAAAAGCTAACAAACTGCTGCCGGCAAACGTGGCAACTTTCATTGAGCCAAATTGCATAACAAACACAATTTTAATTAAATCAACAACTTGGTTGGAAACACACTCTATCATAATTGTAACGCACACACAAATGCACACTCGGCCAAGTTTAATTAAAATGTCAGAATCGTTATTCACGTAATTTGTAATTGAATTTTTTTTGGCTCACTCGCCGAGGTAATAATTACAGCCAACGCATTGTGCTACACGCTCTAAAGCTGTTTAGGCGTAAATTAAATGCATTTGTGTTTGCAGTACAAAAGAACCCCCATCAATGAAAATCGCATGGATAAGCATATTTGTGTAATTAAAAGTTGTCAATTTAAATTATATCCTAAAACAAGATTTAATTCATTTGTGAAGAATCCGACGGTAACCATCAGTTACAGAGTTACTCGTTGTCGGAGCTGTGATCGGGACTTTGGAACAGGAAATTATATAATTGTGACATGTGTATTTGCAGACACATTGGTACCACCGCTGACCACTTTAAAAATGATTTCAAATCAGATTCAAGGGATTCATGCTTACATTTAGGGTTTGTAAAAATGAATCGCTTTCATTTTTACAAACCCTAAATGTAAGCATGAATCCCTTTAATCCCTGACTGACTAAAATATCCTTAAAAGTGCCCTTCGTAGAATTTTAATTTCTAGCACTTCTACTTTTCATAAAATGGTTCAATCAATTAAAAATCGGTTGGAGTCTAAGCCTTAGACCAGCGAAGGGCACGCCGTGGCTCAATTTGCTCACGCCGCTCAAACCGTTATCTTTTTTCGGAGGCAGCTGGCCCAATTGCTGCTGAAACCGTTAGATCTCGTGCCCTCGCTGCCTTAGACTATAAATCGTAAAGAATATTTGACTTCGTACTTGATTCTGATTTCTTGATTTCTATATTTTAGTCAGAAGTTTGCAACGCAGTGAAGGAGTCATTTCCGACCCTATAAATACGCAAACTAAGTTTTAAAGCTATCTGGATGAAACTTTTCAGATAGTTTTCTTTCTATTCTTCCTAGTATATATGAATGTTTGAGCGGGAAAGATCGGATGACTATGTCATATATGTAGCTGCCACAGGAACAGTCGCGGAATTTATAGAAAAGATTATAACTATGCCGTCTTTCAACCAATCTTTATCTGCTGTGGAATATTACAGTTTTTTGTTATTTCAGAATTTCGCTTTTAATTTTATGAAAATCGGAATACTATATCATTTAGCTACCAGTGGTAAATGTATAAAAAAAACACTGAATGTTAAACTGTAACTGTACAACTGTAAACATAATATGTTAGTTTATATTTTTATTTACCGTTTTTGTCACTTATATGTATGTTACCTCGTTTGTTTGATTTTTACATCCGGGAGATACATATACAGATTCATGCTTGTTGCAATTTTCACTCAAAGGTGAATTTAAAAACGCATGATCGTTTCTGCGGCAAATAAAAGTTTTTCAAATATAATTATTATTTAAGTACTATTTTTAATCGGAGCATTGAATATATAAAATATAAAGTATAAAATTCGGTGTGGGCAAGACCTCCCTCTTTTGGCGCTTCTTGGAGGACCGTTTATATCAATTACAACTCAACCTATGCCCACTTCGATGTGTGCCAGGTGGAGGTGGCTGGAAAGTTGGTGCCCTTACAAGTGTGTCGGCGCTTCCAAGACGTACTGTGGAGGTATTATTCCAATGCACACTAAGTTATCATCGTATACGACACTACGTTGCTCAGCAGCTCCCTTAATGTGAGCCACTGACTGATTGAACTTCTGCCTTAAGGGGTCAACCTCATGCTGGTGGGAAACAAGTGCGGCGAGTTGGAGCGGCGCCAGGTGAGCCAGTAGGCAGCTCGCCACGCTGAGCTCTTTGGTCTCTCATTCGGCGAGGCATCGGCCAATAGTGGCACCAATGTGAAGGATATCTTTGACACACCTTGGCGCTGGAGGTACTTAAGCTCGGGCCATCGCCATCGACACGATCCAAGAAGGTGGATAATGGAGATTGCCTGCACGGTGGACAGGATCAGGCAAACAAGGACCAAGATGATGGCGACAACGACAGTGACAACGATAGCGATGGCGACGTTCTGATACAACATTAAAATACAATTTGTCTGAAGGAGCCAGGACGCTCAGGTTTCTGGAGTGCTTGGAAAAATATATTAAAGTAATCAGAATAGAAAATTGCTAGATTCTAAATTATCTTACATATCAATTTTGACTTGTAGAATAAATATATGTTTTAAACTTGTTGCACTAGGAATAAATAACTAAATATGTACAAATTTCTTTAAGTTTAACTACGGTCCGGCGGACAGAAAAATAGAGCTTATAACAACAATTTTAAAATTTCGAAAACTCGGAAAAAACATGTAGAACTGAACCAATTTTGATATGATATTGAATCAGTGATTTTGACCTACTTCTTTAGTGATGTGAATGTCGGAGGCTGCTGTGATGGTTTTGTAATTAAATGTTAAAATGTGACCTGTTTGTAGATTAAAAACACAATTATTTTCCTTTTGTTTTTATAAAAAATATAGGAACCGTAATCCAATTTTGATTAAATTTAAAAATTTAGTTTAAATTGCATTAACTTGA
>JAEIIH010015167.1:0-23144 GCA_018904745.1 Drosophila orosa
TTTTTCGATCGTTCCTATGGCAGCTATATGATATAGTCGTCCGATCTGGCCCGTTCCGACTTATATAGTAGTGAGAGTACATAGAAGAGCCAGGATGCTCCCAACAAGTTCATGATCCGATCGCGCTACTGGAAACACCTCTCCGTCGTGGTGGTTGGCTGCATCTCCCTGTTCGTCTTCGACATCTGCGAGAGGAGCGTGCAGCTGCGCAACCCGTTCTACTCCATCTGCACCACGCCGCTGGGCGCCAAGGTTGCCATGACCTTCAGCGTGCTGGCCGGCGTGTCTGCTGCCATCTACTTCCTCTTTCTGTGCTACATGATCTTTAAGGTGTTCAGGAACATTGGCGACAAGCGCACCTCGCTGCCATCCGTGTCCCAGGCCCGGCGAATTCACTATGAGGGTCTCTTTTATCGATTCAAGTTTCTTATGCTGGCCAGTGGCCACCATGCTGTGCGCCGCTTTGACCGTTGCTGGGTTCATCATGGGCCAAATGGCCGAGGGCCAGTGGCCCCCGACGTGGAGATCCAGCTGACATCCTGTCCGGCGTCTACGGCCATGTGGAATATCTATATCTTCGCCCTGCTCATCCTATACGACCCCAGCCATAAGCAGTGGCCGACAATGCATCACAGAGGAGATCGAGTTCAGTCACCTGCCATCCGATTCCAATCCCAGCGAAATCTCATCCCTGACCTCGTTCATCCTTCGATTAGGCGACGTCTTACAATAGGGTTGTGTGCCAAGCGGAGATTGCGATTTTGCCAGCACCGCAACGATCCTAGCAAAGACCTATTATTAGGTCTTTCCTCCATTTTATTAGCATTTTAGACTTAGTCAGTAGCATTGCATTTCTTGCCTACGGGATCAACATTATTTACTTGTCCTTACTTATACATTGGGTAGGTTCTCTCTCAGCATACTCAAAGTGTTTACGATTTTATCAATTGTATTTTATCAGCAGTATTATCTATTGAATTACAATTTCAAGCTCCTAAGTTTTAACATATTTATATTAACACACATTTTATACATACATTTACTTGCCCATTAAGGTGGTTCGATTTCTGGCCAGCAATCGTAGGAAGTCCCTGTTGTGACACCAAAATAATTAATGTGTACTCAAAATTAATTTAAATCGGGCACAAAAATTGCAATTAAGGTATTTACTTACTAACTTTTTGATACCCCCGCACACGTCTGATATCAGTATTGAATCCCTACGATTTCACATTTATAAACAAACCACCTTAATATCTAATATCAATAGAACTCTGCTCTAATTCTATAACGAGAACAAATTCGTAGATCTATTTCTTACTCAAGTAGCAATGCAGCGAATAATAAGGTCAAATTTTTCGTTATCAATTTTTACTTTAAACCGAGATCCTCTATTATAGCTTAGGTATCGAAATGGGCGTAGCCGAAATCTAAAACAATTTTGATCTCTTATAGTCTCTGAGATCTGTTTTTTTCAGACGGACGGACAGACGAGCACGGCGAATGTTAAAGCTGCCATATAAACAAACGTTAAATTGAGAGGAAAATGCAAAACTGTACCTGTAAAACTGTAAATTTAATATATTTATGTAAAGGTGAATGTAAATCAATAAAATTATATACATATGTATCTCCTGTTAGGTTTTCTTGGCAATCAATTCTTAATAAGCCAATTTCAAACTGCAAGGGTACATAAATTTCGGTGTACCTAAGTAAACTTTATTTTCTTGTTAAGAACTCAGAAAATCGTTGGTAAAACATTCCCTCCAGCGCTGCAACTCCAGCATTGGGCTGAAAAGGGGAGGCTGCGAGTCTGGGGCGGACTGGGGGCTGTGACATGTCATTAAAGTTAATGCATTGGAAAATTCGATTATTCAACATTTTTATAACTTCACCATAAATTGATGTCACGGCCTGAGCTTTTAAGCAAACAGGCCACCGAAAGAGCCCGGCTTAACAGCTGTCACCGTGTGGCCTGCGGCTGTGTGTGTACGCTGCACGTGTGATTGGGGTTTGGGCGCGGGTTTGGGTGCGAGTTTGGGTTGCTCAATTTCAATTTCGGGAGAGGTGGCATGCTGGCGCTGAAATTAGGCAGCACTCACGACGGCCCGAGTCTTAGAGGTTCGTGCGAAACTTTTTAATCAAAACGGCAAATCGAAAATAAAAATGGCAAAGTTTTCAATCTCACAAACGTCGAAGGCCTTCGACACACTCAGCTCGGAGCTGTCAACAGCCAATTTTGCCCATTTGGCTGGAGAAATGTGCGGAAAGGATCCTGCCTTAGCTCCGACTCGGCCCGCCTGAAGTGGCCTGGCAGGACCTCTCTCGCAGTGTGTGCACTATAATTTCTTGCTGAATTTCTCCATTACTTCTGCAGTTCAATGTTTTACTTTTGAGGCTCCCCTGTACTCCGCCCTCCGTCGACCCTGGCCTGCGCCGGCACTTGTGCATGGCAAATTTACCCGGGGTTCATTTGATTTGCCAAAACTTTGGTGGCCACAAAAGTTTGCTTCTAGGGTCTGGTGGCAGCGTTCAATGCATTTGATTTCACAAACACACTCGACAAACTTTGCGCGAACTTGAGCGGAGGCAGAGGTTGTTGGGTGTGTGCCCAAGTGCAACATGTTCGCTGGCGAAATGAACGGCGGCGAGGCCCTGAATGAAATGTTGACAGAAAGTAAACTGCCGGTCTTAAGGAAAATGTCGAAAAATAATTGGCGCGCCGATCAAAAAAAAAAAAAAAAAAAAGGAACTTCGGCAAATAGGCATCCGACTGCTCGGGTGTGTGTTTTGGGCCAACAATGGAGTCCAATTATGGCGTGTTGACGTGCCGCCTTCACAATGGCCATCGATTTGTCGTTTGCCGAGAAGTTTGCTGGACGTCTGTAGGGCGTGATTGGCAATTGAAAGCCACGGACCACTTGAGGATTACTTACCGAATCGCATTTTCCATACCCCACCTCCCCATTATATATAAAAACAGATAGGCGCGGGGAACTTTTAGTTATTATTTAAATTACATTTATTTTCCATGATAATCACTTGATTTATTTGAATGCAATCCTGGGTCACCATGCACTCTGGTTTGGTATTTCTGCCGTTTCGCATTCTTGTATGTACGAGCACAATGTAGTTCTTGTTGGGTTTATTAATATAATTACTATTATTAAATTCATATTCGTCAAATTGTTGCAAGTTGAAATTGTACAGTTATGCGCTGGAGCATTTACATTGAAAACATTTGAATGGATTTATACTGTTTGTTGGTTACTTTTGCCACGTCCCTCGTCCATGCCGTGAGTACAATACCTACATATAATAATTTCCTCTGCTCTCGCATGTGACTTTTACTAATTAACGAATGGCCATACCAGCCACTCGACGTACATATGGTAATAAAAATTATTTACAGTGGAAATGCTTAACAGTGAGAACCAACTAAATGCTTCGTCAGACTCGCTTCTTTCCAATCGAGTCAAATTACTCATTAGTTGTCCAACGGGCTTTGGGCATACGCATACACATACAAACACATCAAGGAGGCTGTGAAATCGCTTTAGTATCGTTAGTTTATCAATAGTTTTATTATTTTGCAGTATCAATGATTACGCTACGCTGGGGTTTCCCCCTGGGTTCACACTAAGGATCTATTCAAACTTCAAATGGTATCTCTTAACAGTTTTATGTTTGTAATTACGTACCGACCACGAACGAATGGTAGTTAATGCTGGCTTAAATCTGACAACACATCAATTCGAATTTGAGGAGATCCCCTATGTGGTATTCTATCGTAAGTGAAGACTGCAGCCTAAGTGTAATAAACAGTCGAGAAGTTGTACATAATTCGTTACGTAGATGTTTGTTTCTTGATTGAGGGTTTGCAACTCGTGGGCACGGGCAGGAACAGAGTGCAGAATGCGAATGGAGTTCTCGGAAAACTCTCCTGCCCGTGCCGTAGGCGAAGACGAGACGGCTTGGGGGTCGGGAGGCGTGTACGCTGCGGAGATTTCAGTGTCTTTATCGCTTCGGCTATTTCCCCGTAAAGTAATTAATTTTCAATTCTCTTATTTGGCTGATTGATGGAGTTCCGTTATCCTATACTCGACTCTGTACTCTGGTCCTGCGCCCTGCGACCTGCCCGCCTTTCTTGCGACCAGACCGCCTGCTCCCTTGTGTGTTTTTGCAATTAATTACAGCTTGTTTTTGACAGTTTCAAAGCCCATAAAGCATCCGCATACTCGTACAGCGCCCCTCCCTTGCCACGCCATCCCCGTCCTCGTCCCCGTCCCGTCATCAGGCCCTGGCCAATATATTGCGCATTTTCAGTCGGTTGTATGCCTTGTGGTCGCTGGTGGTGTAGCTGTATGATTTCCGTTTTTATTTACACAATTTAAATTAATTTTTTCTGCATGCGGTGAGTGTTGTGTGATGGTTGTTGTGTGTTGTGTGCTTGCTATGCCATTTGCAATAAAATGTATTTACAAACTTAATAACATAATTAATTAATGTGGGTTGATGTTCTCGTTCTTATTCTCGCTGCCGCTCTGTTCTGGGCTGGACGTGCCCGCTGCCCTTTTTATACTTTTAGTTTTCAATTAGCAATTAGTAACAGTTATATATGGCGTTTTAATGCGTGTTTTGTGTTTTTTATATAATATACCTCATTTTTAATGGACTCAAATTGGCTACTTATGCAAATTCCGCCTCCACCGAAAAAGTTTCAGGGCTGCAACGCATTCAACTGCTCGAACCAAGGCATTCTGAAGTAAATTTCCGCTCTCAGCCCAGCCAGCCGGGGAAGCCGGCTCACTGGCATTGCAGCACGCTTACATACACGGCATAACTTACAGTACGTATCATAACAGTGAGTGCGGCAACCGAGGAGTCGGGGCAAGTAATCCGGCGCTATTCGAAAACGCAAATCACATATAACAAAATCCCTCTAAACATACTGTACACAATCAATGGGAAGTGAGTTGCCAACTAAACTAGGACTTATCTAGACTTGTCTGGATGTACGAGAGATGCCTGGCATACGTACGGTACACACATGTGCCTGCGATTGGATTAACTTGATTTTTACACTTGAGTGCGCAGCTCTCGCTGGGCTTAGCTTAGCAATCATCCTAGTCTCGGGGTTACTCAGTTATTAACTCGGTTTCGGTTTGTTTAGGTTTAGGTCTAACGCTGGAATAGCTTAAATAGGATTTCTTTGTCGTGGTGCTTCCGCTCCGACTGCCGCCGCTGGCCCGTACATCCGCTTAGGTCAGGAAGATGCGTCTGGTGGAGAGGACGGGGACTTGGGATTTGCATGTCGCTGCAGATTGACTCTAAGGACACTCACCTCACGACAACCGTGTTCAGCAGGAGGCAGGGCGCCAGCATCGACCTAAATATGTGCGTCAGGCGATCGGCCGAGGAGGTCTTCCGGCGCGAGATGGCCGCCATATTGTCGCCTGCAAGTGACAGCGGGATAAATTTGAATTTGAATTAGAGCTGAAATTTGTTTAGCGACAGCCGGGCGAATGCAATTATGTGCACCAACAACCGTGCTCTGCATTTTCCCTCCGTCATTTTAGCCTTAATAAGCTGCAGGCACCGTGCCATTTCCATACTTCCATTTACACGTCTTATCATTATTGTAATTTCAATGGTTGGATAAAAGGGAACGCTCCTATTATAACACAAAATAAAGAAAACTTCGGGGAGCCGAAGTTATTATACCCTTGGAGCCAAATTCATTCAAATGATAATTAAAGATACGAATAGAATTATGTTACTCAAGGTAAATGAAACATTTACATATATATAGAAGTGTGATTTTCAGACTCTCTTCTGAATAAAGATTTAATCTAATAGATAATGTTTGTTGTTTCGCTGGGATGAAATAACAATAAAAAAAATAATAATAAAGCTATGACATAAAATTAAAACATTTAATATATTTATACGTGAACATATAAATCTAGAAATATTGTTTTATCCCGAAAACTTAAAAGCTGAATGACTAGTTTTTACCTAAGCACGTACAGACGAACATGGCTAAGTCGACTCTGCTATCGACGCTGCTCAAGGCTGTACGATAGCTTTCTTAATTGCTATTTCTTATGAAGATATATTTGTATAGTATTTGTGTTTCGAATATAATAATTTGTGATTCAGTAGTTTTTTGCGGGTTGAGTTTACCTTTCGAGACGAAGACGTAAATGCTCGCCGGCTCTGTGTTACTGGCGGAGCAGGTGTAGTTGCCGGAGTCGGTGATCTGGGGCTCCCGGATGATCAGGCGGCTCTGCGTGCGGGGCCCAGGGGTGGTCTCGATGGTGATGTCCCGCCGGGAGTCGACGTAGTTGATCAGACGATCGTTTTTCTGCCAGTACACGTACTGCGGTGGTGTCGGACTCTGTGGAGGAGGGGGTCAAAGGGGTTCAGTGGGACTGCGGGCTGTCTGCCCCGACTTTCGCAAACTCACCTTCTCAATAATGCAAACCAAATTGATTGTTGAGCCCATGTCGACATGGAGCTCGCCGGAGCCCAGGATGAAGGCCTCCGGCACAACCACTTGAAGATTCACAAAGTGCGAGATGATTCCAGTCGGTGTCGAGACCTTTGTGTTGGTCGATGTTGGTGTTGTCGGTTCCGTGATAGTGTGTCCGGGAAAGGGAGAAAGCCGGCAAGTGGAAAGAGCAAGTGCGGCAATTGAGTGCGATTGGTATTCGTAATCAACTCGAATCTTAATGCTTCAGTAAACTGCGAGCAGAAATCACCCCACCACCCTCTCCGCCCGGGCCGAGGAGCCGTTGCGAGTGCAAGAAATGTTGCACTCATTGAAATGCAAATCAAACAATTTCAATTTGGCACGCAAAAATGAAACAAAAACGAATGCTTTCTATATAAGTGGAGCGCTTTCTACACGTCCCAACTGGTTCTGGCCCGGACCTCTTCTCCAAAATATCCGTCAGGCAGCTGTTGCTGCTGCAGCTTCTCCGAATCCGCTGCCGCAACGGAGGAGGAAAATAATCATTTCGGCATATTTGCATGCAGCTCTCGTTTTCCGCTCCGCCCCACTACACTCCGCAGTTGGTAGTCGGTAGTCCGTAGTCGTTGTCCGTAGTCGACGGTATGTATTCCGGGGACCGGGGCCCGGGGCTCAGACTAAGGAGACCGGAGTCCTGAGTCCGGAGTCCGGAGGGGACATCTCATGACCCACTGACTCAGCCTGACTCACTGACTGACTGGTTTGCCCTGGCATGCGGCTTCTCATATTGAAATTGCATGCAAACAATTTTGAAATTGAAGCTACGTTTCCGAAATTGTTCCCCGCTTCCCTGGTCCGCCCTGTACCAGCCATAAACCCTCAGCCCTGAACCGGCCTTCCTCCATCCATCTAGTCAAAGCAGCCCGAGTGGCACTTGTGCTGCTGCGCAAACAGAGTTACTGTCAAGTGTCCATTTCAGCAGTGTCTAACTTTGTTGCATTTCGGTTGGTTGTCTTTACTTCTAGTCTTTCCTTTACCCCCTTTCCTCTTATCCCAATCCTGCTCCCCTCCTAAGCTGTTTTCCTTCTTTCCGGTCCGGGACCCGCCCCTTCCATATTTGCATTCGTATGACTTTTGAAATTACTTGCGTATTACTCCGTCGGGCAGAAATAGTGGCCCGAATTTGTCAGTGTCCGGGCTATCCGGGCCCGTGTTCCGGCCATATCCGCTGCAGCCTGCTGGCAGACAGTCACACGTTTTTGGCTGGCCAGTGGCCACAGAGGCGGACTTGTCAGCCTCATCGGCCGAACCCCCATAAGCACTGCGTTGGGACACTGTGTGGCAGGACTCGGACCGGCTGCTGACGACAGCTGACGAGCTGCCCGCGGGCAGTTGCCTTAAATCGAACCTTTGCATACAAAACTCGATTTGCATTTTACAATTAAATCATGTGCAGGCAAACAAATCGACGTGTCGTGAAATCTGTAGGAGCAAAAAGCCCGCATGCCCCAGCACAGGGTACAGGGTACAGGGCACGGGCACGGGCACGGACACAAATGCAAGGAGGCGAAACGAGAGCGTATGCAAATGCGACTTTAGTTTATTTCAACTGCGACGCATGCATAAAATATGGAGCCATCACGGGGCGACCGCACCCACCCATCCCTTGTCCCCCAGGGGCGCCGCCCACTCACCTGGCACTCGTACATGCCGTGATCCCGGCGCTGCACAAATTTTATCTGCAGCGTCCACATGTTGGAGCCGGGCGTGTGCAGAATCGCGAAGCGCTCGTCGTTCGTGTAGAGCTGAGCCCCCGACGAGAGGATGTGCCAGTCCCGACGGCGGATCCAAGATATTTGATTCTGTTGACGAAAGGCGACGGCTTTATTAGCGGCGAACAAATGGGAAATCGAGTACCATACACAGATAATTAATAGCGAAACAAAGTAGGCAGACAGAGCCGCCCATGCAATTAGCGGAGCATGCGAATTTTTCTCGAAAAGTAATTAAAAAGTGCTCCGAAGTCCCACCGCTGGAACCACATGCCCATGTCAGAGCAACGATGGCGTTTCAGGACGCATTGTGGCGGATTAAATTACGACATGGCTTTACGGGTTGATAAACTATTTTTAATGTGCCGGCGGTAAGCAACTAAAGGACAGTAGGAACAACAAAATTAACTTAAAAAACGGAATGAAAAACTAATCAGTCAAAGGTAGGGTTTCCTTTAAAAAATAATTATAAAGTATACAACAGAAGAAGATAATTTGAAATTTTCCAAAGTCCTATATGACGAGCATAATTTCACATTATATAGATACATATAGAGTTTAATCTCATTTAGTTTTTGCCTTTAGATGTTTCATAAAGCAGTATGTTGTTATTTTGATTAGTACAAGTTCTATTTTGTATACTTATTCTTTTCCTTTTATCAAAGCCAAGTGCGATGAAAGATACGTTTCACGGTCGCCCAAAAATCTAGGATGGTCTGACCTATGTTTGGAAAGTCGTGGCCTAATTAATTGATATTTCGGGCTTATCCACAGCCCGATGTATTGCGTGTCCATTGTGGGACTTAATTGCTTGTTAGCCAAACCGAATGTCAAACAATGTGTACTGAAATTGTCATCCTGCCAAACGTTTGCTTTCAACTACAAATTAAGCTCTTGTTCGGCTGTTGTTCGTGCTCGGCTGCTTAACAAATTAGACTTTTGCGTGCCGCGTTCGAGGAAACAAAAAGGCAAAATGAAAATGCCATATAATTAGGCAGGAAAATGAAATGGAAACGAAAACGCAAATGGGGAAATGGGAAAGTGGGAAAGTGGGGAAAAAGTGCAAATGGAATATGCATATACGATTGCAGCAGCTGTGCTCCGCCGCGGATTCCGCCTATCTCGCGCTGGGCTCGGATGGAATTCAATTTTGCAGCCACTAAACAAAGCGCTTTCCATGCAAGGACTTCGGGGATTTAGTGTGCGGGATGCATAGTGTAGGATGGGCCCTCTTGCTTTTGGATATGGCTGTCGAGTGGGATGGGACAATGAGGACCAGGGCGTGCACATTGAGAAAAACCAAACTGAAGAGCACGGAACACAACTCAGGAATGTCGTCGCAGTCTACGACGACGTGGTTCGACGAGGTACAATTAGAGAGATAAAAACAAACCCAATTTACACCCACTCTGTCCACACCAGAGACCTTGCAGACCAGAAAGGCGGTGCCACCCAGCTGGACGGTTGTGTTGTGCGCCATCAGCTGTTGGAGACGCAGACGGAGAAGGAGAGAAGGGAGAGAGAGAGAAGAAACACAAGACAAAAAGTTAAAAGTTCTTTTTTACGGTATCAGGGGGGACTTAAAACGCGCCCGAGTCGCACAATTAGTCAGCAAAACAGAGTCCAGGATCCAGGAGCCAGCGCCAAGGACCCAGAACCAGACCATATAATACATCAGAGTCAGAGCTGTCCGGACAGCGAGGACGATGTGCAGGAGGTCCGGATGTCTGACGGTTGTGGCGTGCTTGCTATTTGGATAATTAGATTCGAAGCCAGCGCGAATGAATTATAAATAAGCACTAAAGATTAATTAGTCCCGGCGCAGGAGCAGAGATCCGAATCGCACGCCTTCCGCGATGGCTGGTAATTAGTGTTGTCCCGACTGGATCCGTCCTCTTTCGCTGCATTTTTCGGGGCCGCATTAACATATCGATGGGCTGGGGCAGGCTCCTGCTCCTGCTGTTGCAGTGACCGCTGTCTTTGCTGTGGCGCAGGACCGCGTAGCTCGCAGCCGATTCAATTTGAATCCGAATCGAATAACAGTTTATTGCAATCGGTCGGACAGGTCAGGGGGCAATCTGTCATCGGGACTTACCTCACTATCCTCGAACATTGGACTGTCGCTCGAGTCGAGATTATTATCCAATTTTGAATCGGCGTTCATGCCGCCGCGCATCCACAGCTTCTTCCAGTCGTTATCTGTGAGTATTGACTTTTGATCTGCAATCAGAGAAAGAGCAGCAGCGTTAGACAAAGCCGGAGTGGAGAGTGCATTCGCAGTCGCAAATCGTGTTAAAGTTCGGCTTGGTTCCCATCTTCTAGCCCTCAAATCGGATTGCCTTGATTCGAATGCAATCAGCAAAAGTGTCTGGGGTGGTGCAGCTGCCAAATGGATGTGATTGGCCTCGGGATTGAGCAATCCAATCCCAATCCCAATCCCATCCCCGGCCACAGTACCCACTCCCCACCACCCAGTCCCCAAATCTGAGCCTGTTGAAATAATAAAGTTCTTGATTGACGTGCCCAGCGTGTTATTTATGATTATTGCCGCTACACGGCCGTTATCGATCTGCCCACTTGTCAGGCGCACACTAACACGGCTTAGGTATGGCGCTTTGTGCTTAATTTGCCTTTCCGTCTGTCTGTTTGTTTGGACAACCCGTCCTGCGCCTGGCAGGCATTAAACGCTAGGCGAGGCACTTAAATAGGCTCCTCGGTCGAGGATACAATTTCATGTTCACCCAATTCAGTTAAAAGATAGACAGTTTTCCCATTGCTACCATTGCTACATCACAGTTAATGACAGAGCTAAGTGAAAGGGTTAGCGGAAAAGACTCTTCTATTCGGTGGCAAATTTAATTTCTTGAAGAGCTTTCCACTTTTCAACTTACTAGCCGAATTTCTGCTCAAAATCTGCCCAAGTGGCAGCTAATACGCTGGCTTTATCAATTTACCCAGTAACCGACGCGGGCCAATTTTATTTTTAATCACTGCAACCACGTCCCACGACTAATTAGGAAACTTTAGTTGCCCAGGCAACCCCGTTGAGTAGTGCAGCTGGCCGTCTGGCAGTCGAAATTAAATTTACGCCGGACTGCGCTTTACTTTTACGCTTTGCGCTGAGTCCTCGGAGCCTTAAAGGACGGAGGGCTAGAAGGTGGAGCCTCTGGTATAGGCCCAAACCTGTAGGCAAGTGGGCTGTAAAACAAAATTTATCCAATCAATCAGGCGGACGTAATGCAAAAACCCCTGCAGGGGAGCCCTGCCATTTGTTATTTGTTGTGCGCAAGGCGAAAAATCGAAGACGAAATCGAAACCCGAAATGCGCAATGTCGTTGTCTGCAGGCGAGTGTGTGCCCCGCGTCCTTGCCCGCCTCCGGTTCTGGCCATAAAACACAGCGAAGCGAGCTCACACTTTTATTGCCTCGTAAATTTTTATAGTTCATACTTTAGGCATGCGTATGCAATGCCACAGTCCTGTCTCCGTGCTTGGGTGTGTGTACGTATGGTGCTCGGAGTGTCATTTGTTAGCGCCGTGTTATTTTCGTGGCCGAGTCCGCAGTGACGTCAAAGTTTTCGGCCACGCTGCATTGATTTTAAATGTGCTCCCAATCCGCTTGCTCCGGAAAGCCTCGCCAGATAGCCATTTGCTGAGACAGTTCCGACGATTAATAATACTTGGCCAGGCAAATCGAGCGGAGAAAGCCCCTAGACAAAGGCAAGTCCACTTGACTAGGGACGTCTCGAGGCGGCGCGGTTTATGACGGGGCAGGTCGCTTTCGCCGCACAGACAAACACAAATTCCTTGGCCACGCACACCACCAGAAGAACACACAGAAGAGCACTCTTTATCTCTGCATTTGTATGCATGACAGGCCCACACATGTAATCGCACACGCACACGCGGGCCCGGGTGGCAGGGCAAGTGCAAGTGGAAATAGATTGCGAATGTTAAGAGGAATGTAAATGCTCGGCTCGAGACACAAAGCCAACGAACTGCTGGCCGGGAGCTCTCTGGACCTAAGGTCAAGTGGGGTGTGGTGGTGTGGCGAAGGCCGAACGCGATAATAGTGAAAAAACACGCACTGCTAATAAAATGGCTAAAGCCGCGTATTTCAACGCATCCTGTTCGACTCCCGGCCGGCAGTACGTGCGCATGTCAGCTGCCTGCGGCTTAGGCGTGTGAATTATATTATGCCTGAAAGTAGGCAACTGTAATAAAACTTGCGCAAAAAGCAATAGAAAAAGGTCGCCGCAACACCCACTTTCGCATTTGGATCCGCCGGGGCGCCCGACTCGAGCTCCGTTTCTGGGCTAACCGGATGCCACAGCCAAAGGAGCAAAAAGTTTCGTTTTCAATTCGCCTCGTTCCGTTTCGTTTCGTTTGGTTCATCACATTTTTCATAGCATTCGGCCACTGTGGGCGCCCCACCGCTAAAAAGCGATAAATAATGAAGTCAGCAAGTGCGTCTGGCATGCTCGCATGTTTATTATTAATAATAAATATTTCTTGTCAATCTCTCGCCCCGCCCCCCGACCTCTTAAGTTGTATGGCTCGAAGTCACGACACATTGGTTATCGTCCTTGTCGTCCTCGTAGCTGTAGTTGTGCGCACTTGTCATGTTTCAAATTATTATTTATCTGTCTCAGTCGCAGTCAGCGCTCTGTCGCTGTCGCTGCCTTCGCCAGAGCCCCTTTCCCGCGGTGGCGTATACGTAATATTTAAATTCTCAGCCAATATGTTGGCACTGGGTGCGTCAGTGTGCGAGTGTGCGAGTGTTAATCCCCAAATCTGCTTAAGTCGACGCTCTTTGCTCGCCCGGCAGGAGTGCTTAGCCTCTCTAAGCTGCCTGGCTCCGCGCGGCCTGGGGAGCAGTAACCCATAACCCATAACCTGAGACCCTGTCTCCGTGTGCGGGTGAGAGATCGCTCCCCTGGCCTCACCTCATATGCGCCATGAGCTTAATTTTAAAACCGCTAAGCAAATTTGCGAAATAGCTGACAGCGATGTGCACCACACCCTCCTCGCCCTCACCCCCACGGCCATCATCTTCAAACTCATTTGCACTTGAAGCAGGCGAACGAGTGTGGGCGGGGGCAAGGTGAAAGGCGAGAGGAAAATGGAAAATCTGTTGGAAAGTATCAGTGTTAGTCCCTTGTTTGTGCCCCACAGAGTGCGTGTGTTGAAGCGACCTTGAGTTCCGAGCGAGTGTGGCACAGACACACAGTCGGACTCCACCCTGCTTGCTTGCCATTCACTTCGACAATGATGTTTTCGGCCAGAGAAGCCAGAGAAGTGCGTCTGAGGGAGCCCTTGGCCCGGCTGAATGGGATCGGGTTGTCAGTTAGAGGACCTGAAGTCGAATCTGTGCAAACACGCCGACGGAAAACTCCGACTTGGGGAAAATCATGCTGCTGAAATTAATCCAGCTCGGCACCAGCAGGGTATAAGCGCTTCGTCATTCCAACTGGAGAAACTCGCCTCCCTCCTCGAGTGCCACGCATATTTTCACACACCATCCTCGGCACACCACGCTTTCCGCCACAGTGTGCTCTGCACTTTAAAAGTCAATTTAAAAAGTTTCTTCCGACAACGATTTTCAAGCCACAAGGCGTCGCAATAAATTTTCAATTTTTGCACTGTCACGCGAGCTCAGTTTGCTCTTTCGCCTGAAAAGTGTCCCGGCCCCACCTTTCCAGGAGGCTGCGTAATGAGCGGACCGCGCGTTTCGATAAGGTGTCGCCGTCGTTGCCGCCGCGACGGATAATTTATGCGTAACGCGTTTGGCCGATGCAGAGCGTAGGAAAAAAAATTACAACTAAACTAAAAGGCAGGAGTCCGGGCAACGAGGGGAGTGCGACGACTTTGACTTTGCGTGGCGCCCCAGGTCAAAACCAAAGCCGCAAGGGCAGCAACAGCGCAGCCCATCAACATGGTGGGTCGCCCTCGGTGCTAATCTTTCCCCTGTGTATTTTTCATTATCCTTATTATTTGTGAATGTTACGTGTTGGCCATAACTTAGGCGCTCTAACGATGCGTATACGTGACGAACACATAGGGAGCACCCGAGGTGAGTGCCTTGGGTGTGGCTCGTTGCCGCGGAACGTCGTCCATTTAAAGTAAATTAGCGGAAGGTCAAGAAGCAACGCGGCGCGAGCGAAAATTATTAATAATTTGAACAGCAATTGTCGAACAAAAAATTAAGAATTATTTAAACAGCAATTGCTGAGAGAGTGCTTGCATTTCGCAGCTGTCACCTTTGACACTGTTTCCCTCTGTCCCGGCTTGAGCTACGCTCGGTTGCATTCCATTTGCGAAATGGCTTCCAGTATTTATGCATCTGTATATACCATTAATGCCTACCTTCCTGCTTTTTTATAAATATATTTCGAAATAAAGTTTTGCGCCGCAGGTGCATGCTTAGCACACTGCCAGGCGGAATAAGCCGGCGCGGAGATGATAATAAAATTCCTGGCATAATAAATCCGAAAATTGGCAAAGTTTCGCGCCAGTCGCCGTTAAGGGGCTTTAATTGTGGTCCTGCCGAGCAACGCAGGCTCCCGGAGCTTGTAACGATTTGTTGGCTTTGTGAAAATATTAAAATAAACTGCTGAGTACTCTGGGCGGTAATCGGAAGAGTCCGTGGATTGGACTGGGCGGTGCAGGCCGCATAAATTTAGTCTTAATTTACTTAGCACTTCACAAAGCCTCTCGCCAGCTCCGGCCCTACGAGTGCCCACGGCCAATGGAGTAGCCCTAATTAAATTCTGCCAGGAGGAAAATAACAGGCAAGGAGATCTTGAACCGCACCTGGCTCGAGGGTGGTGGCCAGGAGCAGCGTCGGCAGGCAGAGCAGCAGAATGCGCAGTTCCATCAGGTGCAGGGGCCGCCGCAGACGCAGCAGCAGCCGTGGCGGCACCATCTTCGTATCTCTCGCTATTCCACTCCTGTGACTGCCCTGTTGCAGCTCTTCTCCAGCTACGGAAAACTGCCTATGCCTGTGTCCTAGTGTCCTGGGTGCCGGTGTCCTGGTGTCTTCGGCCGGGGAGGGGGCAGGCACATCGATGGGTATTGTTCGGCTGGCTGTTGTGGCTGCTTATTAGGGTTAATGGCTTTTTGAATGAACGCTCAGGATCCTTTCAGCTGCGGCAGCAACACAATGCCACCATTCCGGTACACATATGCCCGGGCGGGCTGGAGGGGCTGGTGCTGCTACCAGGTTGCGATGCGTCGCTGATAAATGATGCTGGTCCAATGTGCAGCGCTGTCTTTTTTGCCTTCTGTCTCTCCCGTCAATGCGATGCTTCTGTCTGCTGTCTGCTGTCGGCCTGTTGTCCTGCGAGTTACAATGCTCCTCAGCCTTACTCCTGCCGCTCGTCGCAAATTTGCAGCTCGTCGCGCGCTTCTTTCTTTCGGGCTTTCTTCTCTAGCGGCGGGGAGAGGACAGAGGCGGCATGCTCTCCATCATTTTTCATGTCACTGCGTGTTAGCACATTAAGCCGAGCAGGGGTCCGTGTATCACTGGCTGTATCTATCTTGTATTGTGGGTCTGGCAAAAAATTAACACTCGCTTTTTATGAAATTACATTCAATTTGCTGTAGTGGGTGTTCTGCGGGCCCTTTTCCCTCCGCCCAGGACAATGACAGAAGCGTAGTGCCGAGCGTGGCGGCGATGATGAATCGTTTCTAATGTAATGTTCTGGAGGACTTCGCTTTGTGTCGGTCTCTGCGCAGCGAGCTGTAAGGATAAGAGTGGATAAGAGTGCATGAATATTAGATGGTCGGATAGATAACAAAATCTAGGAATTAAATATAAGTATGTTAGGCCTTGAAAAAGAAAAGAGCCTAATTAAAATTAAAAATTCGCTTCGAACGACTCCTTCCCCACGCAGTACGTACAGACTTCCGTTCACTGGTCCCACAGATCTCGGGTATTTCGACTCATTTACATATAGAATGAAATTTATTTATTGTTCAAGCTAATTTGGCACATTATTTATAGGTCAGCGATGGCTGGGAGTGCTGGGATGGTCGGGAGTGCGGACCCTGCCCGAGATTATGCATAATGGCCACTGCTCGAATGGTCCAACAATTGCCCTGACGGACCTCTGACCAGAGTTTTCCATAAATTTGTATTTATTTGCCCGCACGCGTGAGTGAGTTTATTTAAATTTTTATGCTGGGACGCATAAAAAGCGGGGCACTGGCAACTTCGTCAAAGTTTTGTAGCTTGTCATAATTTTTATCGCAGCGCGGTCTTTGTTCTATGTCTGGTTTTATTATTGCTTACATTTTATAAGTTTTTATATCTGCGTCGATGCTACATCTTCATGGAGCTTTGCAGAGGCAAAGTTTATTCAACTTGCCGCGCAAATAGCGCTAATGAATCCCCATTTCGTGGAGCGTTGTGCACATAAATTAAAATTGAAATTCGGCCGCAGAATGGCCAAGCGTTCGCTCATTTTAATTACAGAACTATGTGGCTTTCTGAGCTCCTGCTTCTCAATTTCAGAATTTCTGATTTTGCGCAGCGGCCCGAAAGTATGCTATGGTATTTAATTAACGCCACTGCTCTCATGGCCAAACATTAGCAAATGTCATACGGCCCGAATTTATGGCACACTCGTGTGCAATTCATTTAAATTGATAATACGGTTGGGCTTTGAGGGCTTCGAGGGCTTCGAGTGCTTCGGGGGCTTCCAGGGGAGGCAGTAGTTGTTATTTGCTTCTTTCGCCCTCGCAGTCCGCATATCGCATCGCAAATGCAGCAGTTTAGAGTAATTCGCAGAGTAAATGTCATGCCAGAGGAATGCTTGTTTATGTATCCGTATTCTCCGAGTACGGGTGCGAGTGCGAGTGCGACTGCGAGTGCTGTTCTACACAACTATGCACTTAAATGCAGTCACGTACACACACAGCGACATACGTATTATTATCTTGACACAATGGTGCCATAAAACTTAAAGACCCCCACAGCAGTTTGCCGTTGCCGTTGCCGTTGCCTTTGCGAGGGCAAGCGCTGAAGGACATGGCATTTGCCTTTGCCTTTGCCTCCTCAGCCTCTTCCCTTTCCCTGCTCCCCCTTCCTTTCCCCAACCGGACCCAGTGCTTTCACTCTTTCTGTTTCTGTTTTCCGCCGAGCTCCTAGCCACTCCATTCGCCCACTGCAAGTGCGCATTTGTGTGCATTTCCCCACACCGCGCTGCCTACGTTGCCTGCTTTCTTCTGGCGCTCGGAGGTTATATGGAAATTGTAATAAGTTGCAAACCAAAAAGCTGATGTCATGAGGTTAGTTGGTGTGGCTCAAGTTTCAAGCGACAATCATGTGCTTTTCTTTTCCTTTGTGCTTCGTTCTGTTTTGTTTTTCTTGGCTGCTGACCTCATACTTCATTTTGTAGCTTTTGTTTAGCTTGTCATCTGACTCGGCTCTGGCCCGAGCTCTAACTGCGGATAGCTGTGGCCGTTTCCCTGGATGGGAATGTGAATGCGAATGTGCATTGGGATGTGACTGTGACTGTGACTGTGACTCCGACTGTGACTCCGACTGTGCCCCTTCGTGATCGTTGCATAATGCACTGCGATGGTGCGATGGGCCCGGACATATTGTTATTTCAGCCGTTTGGCCACGCTGCCGCAAATGTAACGGCCTGCCAACATACTACCCCCTCACATACGAGCGGCGGGCGCCGCAGGAGCCTGCAGGATAGAGATGGATAAGGGCCGTGTATTATGCTTGACAGTAATTGCGAAGGGTAGTGAATTATTTAAATGTTTATTCGGGGATTTGGCCGTATGAAACTAAGAGGTGGTCACCCTGGCGTATGATTGATGTGCTCTGTCAAGTCCCCCGCTCCCGCAGGCCGTGAGGCATACCTGTTTCAAAAGACTGACTAAATGTATTATTTAATTCAAAGCAGGGCGGTAATGAGGTATCCGGTTCCTAAAGTCAATATCTATATAGTACTTATCATGAACAAATTAGACAGAGGATGTGGATCTAAACATTACTACCATGGTGAATAGAGATATAGGTGGCTTCGCATTGAGCAGGCAATGGTTAAACGAATCAAGGGTTGTCACACTGATCTATTAACGGATATTAAATAAATTTCCTTCTTAAAGTCTGTCTTGTTGCCGAGGTTAATTAAATAAAAATAGTTTCAATGCCTTACAGCAATAATCGATGTATACACTCCACTATTTAGATACATTTTAGGAGGCTAGGAAAGCGATTTGCTTTGCGATAATTTTATCTGGTTATTTTTTTTTTTTGAACAGATTGCTATCAGGCACTTATCTAAGAGAATTTAAACCAGCCCACCACCCGAAGAAACGTTGAGTACTTCAGATCAATAATATCAGACATAAACACCAAATTGGTATAATTTGTTGCGGTGTTTCACCAATAAAATAACCACCAACTACGGATTGGAAATATTGCTTAAATTGCAGTAAATGTGGGTGCCAGCATTGGCTGGCTTTTTAATTAGTATCCGTAATTAACACGATTACAGCGGAGCGGGGAAATTAGATAATTATTACGGCTAACTCCGGCCTTGACCAGTCGATGGCATTTGTCATGCCCACTCGGATTGCCTCGGATTTCACGGGCCAAGCTATTTATGTGGAATTGCAATACAAATGGCATAAATGCGGCAGCAAGCCATAACAATGTCCATTCCGTGGCTGAATTGTGGACGAGTGGGCCAGCCTCTCCTCCCCTGCCACCAACAATTTCAAATGGAAATTCCGCGTTACGCATTTTGATTGCACTTGAGTGCCCGCATAAAAACGGGCATTATATAAATTTCGCCTTTTTAAGTGCCGAAAACAGAGTTGCAGTGTAATGCCATGTATCTGTGTGCTGGAGTGCGTGTGTGGTCATTTGCTTCTCTCGTGCACTGGTAATTGTTTTGCGCACATTTCCGTTTCCGCTGCGTTGCACTTGAATGCCCTTAATTTGCGCTATTTTTATATACAGAAATCTCCTGCGGCCTCTGGCTCGCTCTTAATAATTGACCAATTGTCCGGACCCCGCCAAAAATGAATGCCCACTTAAAACTGTCATTTAAGGATCAAATTTAAGCGTTAAGGGAAGCATAAACTCGTCTAATGATGCTGAGCGAGAATACTATATACCTATATCTCGGGTATATATTATTGATCAAGACAGCCACGTTTAAAAGCTAGAGGACACTTCCCCAAAGTCTTATTTCTATCAAATGTGAATGGGACTCACAAAATTAATGGTCTCGCTTACAGACAAGTTATCAACTGAAAATAGTCATGGGGCACACGACGCAATGGATATATAAGATATATAACACACTCGCAGTGACCGGGACCCGTGATGTAAGCCTAAGCTCACAGTTGCAGAGTGTGGTGGAAACTTGTTTGTTTGCCCGAGGGGGTGCAGCAAATCCTTTCTTGGGACTTGTTCACAACATTTAAGAGCGAAAGAAACTTGCAAGTTGAAAAACTTTTTCAATTTAAGCACGCCGCGTCCCTGCAGCCCCCACTGCGAAGGCATAACTTCGAGTTTTGCGCCTGTTAATTTACCGCTGAAAAGTGCATTGGCCACATCTGAATTATTCCGAGCCATTGCGTGTCGGCGAGGACAGTTTCTTAAACTTGACGCGACCAGGAGGGGCAGGGGCTGCTCATTTATCCCTAATTAAAGCCACCCATCCAGAGAGCAGATAGCAGGGAGCAGGACGACGCTGTCGACAGCCCGTTTAACGGGTGCGAACTCCAGGGCGCTCGTAAGTATGCTACCAAATATTTAAGGCGTCCGTCCCTTCGACCCTACTTATGTGGGCTGTGTGTGCTGGTGGGGCCAAGAAAAATCGTGGCAGTAATAATAAAAATAAAACTATTCTCGGTGTTTATTTAAGTTTGGAAATTGTACAAATTTTCGTAAATTGTTTTGTGCTTTGCCACGCTTGTTACAGGCCGAACGGACGAAACTTTCCCAGCCATCGCCTAGGTATTATTTGGATGTGTGTGTGTCACTACATTTTCGTCCTTCGCCGTGCCGCCTCCGCCGCCCCTCGCTGCCCCCGCAGCCCCGCCAAACCCCTCTTAGTTCTTTCTACAGCATTTGCTGGATTTTTTTGTACCGTGACTGCAGCAAAGTTTTAGTTTGCCAATTTTGCCTTTCCGTTCCCTTCGTGGGTTATTTTTCTTTTTCCTTTTCACTTCCCCTGCTTTCGTAGCTGAGTTTCGCTTTTTCGGTGGAAATTTTTGTTTCGTTTTGTGCTTTGTTAGTTCCGTTTCCGCTCGACGCTCGCCCGAAACCAAACCGTTCTCCAAACCATCCTCCTGCCGTTCATGGCTTTCCAGCTCCGTAGATACCAGTGCTCTATTTTTGTGCATGTCTCGCTCGTTTTTATTTCGTGTGGTGTTGTCAACTTACTTCTATGCTTGGTGATTTATTCTTTAAACAATTAAAGAAAACAAAAAACGTGAAACCTGCTCAGATAGCCGTGTCGCAGGCGCAGCTTTATGAATTTTACAGGTGAATTATTTACAGGAAAGCCCGGGAAAACGCTCTGCTGGCTGCCGGAGTCCGAAACTGAACACGGAGCAAACACAGCACCTATTTTCCTAAACGGCGGCAAAGCGCTTGGGCGGGACCTGCCGGAATGTGAATGGGGTATCTGAACTGCCTCGGCCATCGCATGAATCAGCCAGCCATTAGTCACTTTTTGTAGTGAGCGATTTTCCCCGAAATGTATGCACCCTGGCAGACCCCAGCAGGTACTTCCAATGCATTGGGGAGCAGCTCGTCAGCCAAAAGCCGACGGTCCTGGCCACAGCATAACTAATAAACGTGACTGCACTAGTTTCATACAAAATTAATTTCGCTTTTTTGCCTTTTCACGTGTGTGTCCCCTGTGCCAGTCAACTGGCACATAAATCTTGGCAGGTATTTCATTAAGTCGGCGTCGGGCGATGTCGCACCGCGTCGCTGCTTATAAATATGTGCAGACACACCGCAAACGCGCCCTCGGCCACCCACCGCCTCGGAGGCCACTGTGCACCACTAGCATATACCCACCTATAAAGTCGTGTAATCGTCTTCATAATTCGTGCCAAGACAACTCGACTCAAGCCACCTACAGGAGCCGGGGCAGCCAGCCGGCATAATGTTTAACGCTGGGCTGTGAACAATAAAGCGCAGCAGCGAGACTATTACATACACAAACACACTCCGCACTCCGTAGCCACACACGTGCATACACGGGGCTCTGGTTCCGGGTTCCGGGGGAGCGCCAGAGGGATAAGTTTTCTTCGCTACTTCGGGAAAAACTGCTGAAATTATGCGCATTTATCAAAGCAGCAGCGCAAAGAAAACCGTGCAAGCGAACGAACGCACACACAACTACAAGCGCAATTACATGTACTCGTGCGCCGCGGCACATGGGGAAAAGTGCATGTAATTTTGTGTCAGAAATTATAAACTCGGCACACACGGGGAGCATAAATTCACATAGATCGCACGGAGAACGAAGCCCCGCAGCTCGAGTTTTCGCTGGGAGCCCAAGGAAGAGATTAAGCTGCAACTGCCATGCCTCGTACATGCGGTCCTGACTCCGTCCGTGCAGAGTGTTACCACCTTGAATCTTTTTAGAAGTAAATCCATAACATTCCTCAGTAGTTTTTCATTTACCTCAAATGAAGTTCATGAAAATTTGAAGTCCGCAGTTCCAAGTTTCCAACCGAACCGATATTATTCATGAAAAAAACGACTAGAAAGGAAGCTAACTTCGGAAAGCCGAACTATGTATACCCTTGCAGATCCATTTTGGTAAAATAAAAATAAAATGCAACATATTATATTTTCAGATTTACAGTTACAGTTTTACATTAATGCTTTCAATTTTCTTCTAAATTTACCGATCGATCCTATGGCAGCTATAGGATATAGTCATCCAAGTTGAATAAAATTAAAGCCGAAACTTTGAAATAATAAAAAATGGCTATATCTCAAAGTAAATGAAAGTCTGCAAAAATTAGCGTAATTAAAATGTTGATTCTTAAAATTTGTCGATTGTTCCTAAGGCAGCTATATATGATATAGCCATCCGATCCGACCCGTTCCGACATATATAGTAGTGAGAGTACATAGAAGACTATCTGCAAAGTTTCATTCAGATAGGTTTAAAACTGAGGGACTAGTTTTCGTAGAAACGGACAGACGGACGGACGGACAGACGGACAGACGGACAGACGGACAGACGGACGGACGGACAGACGGACATGGTTAAATCAACTCGGCTGTTGATGCTGATCAAGAAAAATTATAATACCCTGCAAGGGTATAATATCAACATTTAGATAAAGTTACAACATATTCTCAACCAAATTTTTATGTAAGGTCTTGCTCACTTAAAGCCGGAAAAGAAAGGGCCCAATGGTTCTCTGTCTAAGCAACCCCTTTCTCGCTTCTTTGTGGTCTTCGATCTCCAGTTTTTCGTTTCCCGAACTTGGTAAGCAAGCGAACACATAAATAGATCAATACAACATGTCATTCTTATGCCCTTGGCTTTGTTTTAGCATTCTCCAAATGTTATTAGTATTTCTGCAGAAGAAAATCATGGACGATATACAGCACAAAACCCGTCATTCATTCGTACTTATAACACCGTTTGCGAAGTTTCTTCATAGAAAACGCTCCAGAAAGAAAACGGAATGTCGGTTGACTAAAGAGCCGGCAAAAAAAAAATCAAATTTGAAGGGGTTTGAATCGCATTGAATCGTGGATTTAGTAGCTATTTTTTAACCCTTGCAGGGTAATGTTAGTCAGAAGTTTGCAACGCAGTTTCTACGCAAGCTAGTCTCTCAGTTTTGAAGCTATCTGAATGAAACTTTGCAGATAGTCTTCTATATACTC
>JAEIIH010015214.1:0-11899 GCA_018904745.1 Drosophila orosa
ACTGCCTATTCCCTCTATTTTAATCTAATCAAAGAACCTTATCAACAACAAACCCTTTAAACTATATAAACAATGAAAGGTATATTTTTTAATTATATTTATTTTATTTCATAGCTTCCAATCAATTGACAAATCGTTAAGAGTAAGTATAAATATATGCTTTATATATCATGTGCTTGAGATAGGGAGTCCCTGATGGGAGCTGGAGCTCAGAAGAAGACATCAAAGTCACCCTGGGGCTGATAGCCAGCGCCGGGGGGGATCAGCTGAGGCCGCTGCTGGTTGCGATGAGGACGGGGGACAATGATGTCGTTGATCTCATGCAGAATGCCATTGGTGGCCACCACATCGCACTTGGTGACGCCGGCATTCTCGATCTTGGGCCGGCGGTCGCGGGTGATGCGCAGATGCTGGCCAGAGATGGATTCGATGGATCGGACGAACGGCCAGTTGGTGGGAATGATGCCGGCGCAGCAGACCACATCCTCCACGATGTGTGTCTTGACCAGGCCCATGGGATCCGAGGGCCTGGAGCCTTCGGTGGACTCGGTCAGCTCCTCGAAGACATCGTTCTTGGGCACCAGCAGAGTGAAGCTGCGCGAGTCATTGGACAGCAGCTGGGTGAGATTGGCCTTGCGTACCAGCTCCAGGAACTTGCTGTAGTTGGGATTGGCCTCCAGCATCTCGAGCATGTTCTGTGGGAAAAATATATAGATTAATTTATATGGATATGCATGGTGACAATCTCCAAACTCACATTCTTGGGCGGCGCCAAGGGGCGATCTACTTGGTGCAGCACGGAGCCACAGCTCTCATCGTCAAAGTGAACAAGGCGGGCACAGTTAACCGTGGCTCGATTCATCACGTCCGAGAAGAGGGCGTGGGTCGAGTAGAGATTGAGGCGGACACTGGAGCCGGACACCGTGGGCAGCGACTGCTCGGACAAGTCGCAGGTCTTGATCATGGGCTTGACCACGTGGTAGTTGAGGAATTCCAGCAGATCCAGGTTCTTGTTCAACAGCTCCGGCTGCTCCTTAAGCAGGCGAGCCCACTCGGTGCCCTGCAAGGCCTTGTCCGTGGGCGCGAAGATGGTAACGTTGTCCAGATCGTCGAACTGATCGGCATAGCCAGAGGCATCTAGCAGTTGCTGGAAGATGGTCAGGTTCTTCTGTGTCATCAGAGAGGTCATGGGCAGAGCCGATTCCGTGGGTAGGATGGTGTCAATCACGTGCAGCACTCCATTGGTGCCCATAATATCAGCGTCAATGATCTTGGCCAGATTGTTAATGTAAATCGGAGCGGGTCCCGTCATATTCTTATCGAGATGAGTGCGGTTAAGGAGCAGGGCCTCTCCCAGCAAATTGTAGGCCGTCGTTTTGGCACCCGGAACGGTGGCCAGAGAGCAGAAGGTAAGGTCCAGCAAGTGGTTCTTCAGGATGTCTAAGGGGTTAAAGTTTAAATAAATATTATTAGCATAATAATTATTATCTCCATAGTAGGTAGGATTAGGAACTAGGACAAACAATGGTCTGCGTTCTCCACACTTACTTGAGGCACAACCGCGTCCCTCCTTGAGGGCTCGTCGCAGATGTGGTTCCAGCTTGTCGAAGGCTGCATCGGTGGGCACAAAGATGGTCACGGGGCGATCACTCTCCAGCATGGCGCTCAGGTTGGTCTTCTCCAGGACGGTGCGCATGATGGACATATCCGCACGTGCCCTGATGATATCCATCACATTCTTGGTCACCGGCTTGAGCACTCCGCCCAGCGTGTGGACAAGGGCCTGCTCGGCGAGTTTGTCGTGCTTCTCGATGGGCACACAGTTGGCGGCGTAACGGTAGGGCTCCAAACCCAAAGCAGCCGGCAGCTGGTAGCTGTTGATGCGGATCATCTGGTCGGGCAGCTCCGTCTGCAGCAGCTTCTCGTTCTGGACATCCTCCAGATGCACTTCTCCGAGCACCGCGTGCAGTTTGTATATGGAAGGCTTGGAGGCCTCTGCCTTGGCATCTTCAACGTTCTGTAGGTTATAAAGGATGTTAATATATATATTGATTTCTTGGGGAATAATTCGACTTGCATTATCCTGCTGCTGCTGCGAGCGGTACTCCACAAAGGCGGCATCGTTGGGCACGAAGAGGGTCACCTTCTTGCCATTGCCTCCGCCCAGCATCTCGGCCAGCTCGCCGGCGCTGCGTGCACTCTCCAGGAACTGCTTGGCGCCCATCTCACTGGCCGTGGCCTCCACATCCTTAATGTCGATCTTCTCGCAGGGCGTGGTAAAGTCAGCACTCTGTGGGCGTCCGTAGCCGTAGCAGCACTGCCGGGTCAGAGTCAGCGTCTTCTTCTTGCCATTCTGGTTGACTCTGGAGGGGAAAATCAATCATTCATCTAAGTTTGAGCAATATCCTCGTTTCCTCAGATCTTACATCTTGGTGCAGACGTGCTTGTTGGGCTTCTCCGCGCAAGAGTTCACGCTGAACTGGAACTGACCGAAGAGCGGGGAGCGGACCACACTGCTGACGCCGTCACGTTCCTGGCCAAAGGTGTCCACGGTTTCTTCAGCCTCCGTTGCAGTGGCCACGGTCTCGTCTTCCTCCTTCTCGGTGCACACATTGGGGCTGAATGATGGAAGAGGTTAGACATGCGTTAGTGGCTTTCTTGGGTAACAGCTGGGGAAGTGGAGCAGATCACTAACTCAATGTTGTTTTAAATTATATAAACTTTTGCAATCTATCGTTGTCGTTTTTTTTTTAACAGAGTCTTTTATTTACTATTTAAGAACTAATAAGTAAATGCTATATTTGTATCCAAGTACTAATTTAACCTTTCCTAATTTTTCTAGAATTTATTTCATACTCCCCCTAGGCAAGCCTTGAATGCTAATGAGTTACTCATATATCACACATGCAAATCGCAAAGTCAATGTTCTCCCAGCGTTCTATATAGGCAGATATACCATATATACCCTATTCGTATCTCCAATCAAAGTTAGTCCAAGGCACTTATCAGTCCGTTCATCAGCCGAGTGTTTGCTGAATGGATTTGCACAACGATCCGGCGTAAAAAGGCATACATAGTTATACTATACAGTCCGCACTTCTATATAGGCATTATGTTCTGTGCGTTTGCCCAACAGCTTTGCCAGACCATCAATTCAATTATGGCAACGTTGAAATTCGTATTTGTTTGTTTCTGAATGCAAACTCATTGTGTGCGTTAGTTTTTAGAAATTTCCCACTGAACCGTATGTACCCATATACATATAAATATAGATAGATGTAGAGATAAATAGGTTTTTATGCAGCTAATTTTTCAATTTGCCACATCTCTGACTTTCATTTTGCTGTAACTACGAACGGCGACGAGTTGAGTTCATCGCTCACAGTGAAAACGACGACGATTTCACAATTTACAAAAGTGCAAGCTCGGCTCTACAAGCTTAATGTATATTCGTGCACTTATCCAATATAGATGCCACTACTACTATATATTCATTCACACTCTATGTACATTTAGCTGGCACAGCTGGCTGGCAATTAATCGAAGCCACAATCGAACCCTACAAATAATAAGCTCCCTCGTCTTGGGAGAGTAATCTTGGATGGAAAATGATTTAAGTATTTATTTTAATTGATATGCTCGATTGCCTCCTCGCTGGCGATAAGCCAACCCAGCAACTTTACACAATTAAAAAAATACAATCATATATTTAATGGCTTGAGTAGTGAACTTGACATTGTGCTCTCTTAATTGCCGAATTCCAAGAACACCCAGTCCCACCGAGTCGCAGCAGAATCACTCGTGTGCGGCGATTAGGAAAGACGGCGGAGAATCTACCTACTGACCATAACTTGGCGAATTTTGTGTGTTCGAGTGATGGAGAGATCCCTCATGCACTTACCCCTTCCACCAGGGCTCCTGGGCAGCACCAAATCCGAAGCCGCCGAAGGAGTTAAAGAACTCATTGCCGAAGAAGGGGAACTGTTGCTGGAAGAATATGGCCGGGTTCGGGGCATTCACATCCGTGGTAATGGACTCCACATCTGTGAAATAAGGAAATGCCATTATAATAATATTTTTAATGAATGAAAGACTACTAAATAAGGAGGTTGCAAAAGTTTATTTCATATGAACTCACATTAAAGTTAATTTAATTTTTAATTAAAAGCAAAATGCAAACAAGAAAATACAAGATTTCTAGTATTATAACTTTTCTTAGTACTTACTAAAGGGCTTCTGTTCCACACCGACTGGTGACTGAGCGGGAACTGGGCCAGCGGGTTCCTGGCGACCCTGCGGCTGCGGCTGCTGGTGCTCCAGAGGTACGAACTCCGTGTCAAAGCTACTGCTGTAGAGGGGCAACAGGTGAGATGAGTGGCGCTGTGGGGCCAACGGAATGGGACCACCGGGAGCAGGACCCTGGACGGCTCCCGGTCCGGTCCACACGCTTGCCATCCGCTGCGAGGCCTGGGCATGCAGTGGCTCGAGAGGATCGAGCGGATAAAGGGGCTGATGCGGTGCTAGTGGTGCGAAGAGGGTGCGATGCAGCGGCAATGGGTGGTGGGTTAGGTGAGGCATAAAGCTGCAAGCCGGCGTGGCGTGGGGGTGTAGAGTGTTCTGGTTAGTCGTTGTTCCATGATGAGTGTCTGTGTCTGTGTTCATTTCATGCAAATTCCATGGCGAACGGAACGAAACAATAATTCATATGCCTCCGCTGTTGCCTCGCATAAAAGAAGCTCTAAACTCCTATTCCTACAAAGCTAAATACCTCCGACAAGTGTGTGTGTCTGTTGTTCTCCTCTATAAGCTATACATATATGCTGATCGTGCTCATTGTTTGGCTTTTTGCGCAGCATTTCCCTGAGCCGCATATTAACTACTCCTCTATATAGAATCAAACGAAAATAACTTTTTAAGTGCCCGAAAAAAACGAGCAAACGAAACTTGAGATATGTTCCTGCAGTTGTCATCCATCAAACGAGATTTATGTCAACGGATTTTGGTTTTTTCTGGGTCTCTCAATGCATTCCAAATCTAGACTTAGGGGTGTTTTGTATACCCAAGACTGACTCAGACGAGACACTTTCTATGAAGCCTCAACGACGCCAAATATATGTATGTATATATTTTTTTTCGCTGCGGGTCATTAAAATTCGTTTCGCGGAAGCTACTGGTAATTAAAAAAAAAAGATCGTAATAAGTGCTAAGTGGAAAAACAAAACGAAACAAGCTTCAGATATATAAATAATAAAACTATAATGCTCGAAAAGGCAAAACGTAAACAAATTGTCCGCTTGCTGACTCTGAGTTACTTCTGTGGTTCTGGACTTCTGGGTTTTGGAATGACTCATCCAGGCGAGACGTGAGCAGGCAGGGCTCAAAGTGATTTAAGCCGACAAAATGATATTGAGGCTTGGCCATTGGCCCAATGAGTGTATGCCTCTTTTTTTGCTCACTTTTTGAGCTCAGCTAAGTCTGCACATAACTGTGCCAGATGTGATTGGAATCTATTCTCTGTGATTGCGGTTGAGACTTATTCGATTGGATGGCTTAGGCACTCGAACTTGAGCTTGAATTAGTTATTTATTCATTTAATAACCAATGCAAGATCAGAACTACTCATTTCTAATCACATTAGACTTTAGTTTATGTTATCACGATTAGGATAGACGTTACTATCATTTAGATTCATTAACCAAGATTTCTATTTACCATATTTTCTACCTTTATTCAACCTCTAATTGATTTGTAAACAAATCAGAGCACATGTAAAATAAAAAATGTGAACCGTAGAATGCATAACCAATGTGGAGGGAACTAATAAAATGTGTAAACAAAACTAAATTGTGACCGCCTGTTCCACCATAGCGAAAGTCATTGGACACAGAGCCGGGGAAAGGTGCTCGCTAGGTTCGGATGGTGAATCAGAGATTTCCAGGGAAGCGTTTTGGGCCGCGGGGCAGATGCGGATCCCTCCAAATGGCTGCCTGATTTAATTAAGGCGCAGCCGTGGCAGGCACAGGCAGAATCAAAGCATTTAGAGAGCGTAAAAGGGAAAAATGCGAAGTGAGAAATAAAACAAATTGTGGGTGACCCAGTTCGAGGGCAGATTATATACTTTTGGGGTAGTCCTCCTCCACCTCCTCCTCCTACACCTCAACTCAACTCAATGACGTGTCAAATGTCAATTACTCTTTCAGGGCCAAAGCCGCTGAAGAATCGTGTCGGAGATGAGCCCTGCGGTGGCTTGAACCCAAAGGTTGAGCTCGGCGGAGAAGGCAGCCAAGTGTGGCGCAGATCTCTGCAGATCGGAGGAAGAAGATCGTCGCGTTGCCCAAGTCCCGCGGTGTTGCCCCACTTTGGTTGCACATTGTTCTCTTGTGGCAATGCAATGGGTCTTTCGCAAAACGACAAGATGAATGCAAGTCGGCGAGATCCGGGGTTAAGCGGCAGATTCGTGCCGAAGAATTCAGTTCAGTTCGATGGCAAACAATCTCCACACAATCCAATCCGATCCAAACCGAACCTCTTGGCGGCAACAGTTTCGGCTTAAGGTTTATCAATTGAGGTCAATACATGCCAGAGCTGTGGACTTTCTTTCTTTCTTTCTGGGGGGAACTTTTCGCCGCCACCGCACTAAACATTTCGGTCAACTTTATTTGCAGTTTCGTTTAGCAGGCGAAATTTCTCCGAGAACAAACAGGGCTGGCTGTCCGGGGCTCGGCAATGTCGTAAAAAATACTGAACCCGGTTACCTGTGTGGTATTAGCCAACTTTTATGGGGTGTAATCGCGCAGAGTCTTTAACTTGCTGTCGCGCACAAATATTGAAACTTGAAAAGATTGTTTAAGATGTTTCGTGTGTAAACTTCTTACAGTTGGAAAAAATGTATTTACCCGTATATGGGTAGTCGTTATAAAATCTTTAAAAATCATATTTTGTTCTAGAGTTTTGATCCCTTTATAATATTAATTGAGAAATTTAAAATAGGGAACTTAATCTTACATAAAATATCAAACTGATCAATAGGATATATATTATTTATTTTTATATGATCATATATTTAAAAAATTATTATTATTATATATAATACGATCAACTTTTTTAAAAATTTCCTTCTGTGTACGTCTGTTTGTTTTTGTAAGTTGTTTTTCAGGGTTTGATATGAAAGTCTACTAGGGAAATGGTGGGGACTGAACTTTTGGGGTGCCGAAAATACGCATAGTTCACCTGGGGTTGTCAGAGGCCTCGGAAGTTCTGGACGACTCATTCGATTCAGCGGACTCACCCGAACTCGAACTGAAAGTCAATATTATATTTAATGGAAGCAGGGTTCACTTGGGAGATCTACCATATTGCTAAGGAAATATCAGTGTTACATATAAGGTCTGGGGAACTCAAATGGTAATACAGGACTTAAGCAATTTCAACTACGACCTTAAATTAATTAAAGTCAATAAACCTATTACCTTGTAATGATCAGTGACTGATTTTTAAAGGGGCTGCCAATTGTTTTCATTGTGTAAACTCTGATTGATTCAGAAGTTTTGTTATTATAATGATGGGTATTATATAAGGTTAAAAGTCTTAATGTGGCAGGCATTATACTTCAGCGTTTCAATTTAGGAATATGATCAAGTGTCTTTTTTATGGTGAATTCTTATGAAAAGTTTCGATTTTCGAGGAATATAACAAAGTAATGACTAAAATTCCATTAAAAACCTTTTAAATGAAACAAATATTATTTGAAAACTGATTCTAAACGGCTTTGATGAGCATTTAATGAACTGTCTTTTAATTTATTCGATATTTATTTTGCCAATAAAGCAATGACATAATTAAGATTAGGTGTGGCCGCTTTTGAGGGGTTTTCGAATACTTGTTGTATATTTTTTTGGAAACAATAGATTGGCATAACATCAAACATTAAAGTTCATGCCTTATCTGAAGATGTCAATGTGTGTTAACCAGCAAATGCCCAAACTACGTGAAATGTGCATGAAACGAACACTACACAGTTTTATAAAGCTGGGGAAATAGCAATACTCACTCGCCGTAGAATGGAACCGCCTGGATGGAGCCCAGGAGGAGCAGGCAGGCCCACAGCCTTAGCATGTCTGGCAAGTGACTATATTGGGCCGAAATTTGGGAGCTAAAAAGGGGTAACAAAAATGAGACAAACTGAAAGTTACTAGAGTTGGAGCTGGAGCTGCTGCAGCTGGATGGGCCCGAGAAATTTCACTGAGCTCGGAATCAGCTGGAGCGGGAGCGGAAAATACAGGTTTTCCACGCAGCGCTGCACTCGCGTATGTAGGTGACGACTGATTGGGGAGAAACTTTTCCACTGTCTTCACGCATTAATTGCGACCACTGCTGGGCACTGTAATTACAGTCTTGTTTCACGAAAATTGGCACATCAAAATTGAACTATCAAAAATGTCTCTCTCGAAGCCATCCAGCAGAAATGTGAAAGAAACCAGCGCGGGGCACTCACGAACTGGTAATTGCTGTTGCTGAGCCGATCCGACGATGTTGCCGCCACGAGTCGCAGGTTAAAACTAACTGTCCAAGAACGTCCAGCGGCTGCTATATATAAGGTACATGGCCCCCGGTCCGTAGCCTCCGCTCAGCGATCGGCGTTGGAGCTTTCTGAGCGTGGCTTGGGAGAACTGTGACTTTGGAGAACGGAGAGAACTTTTTGGTGACGTCGCCAATCTGGGGGCACTTAGCGGGTGGAAAATGCCGAAATCGTGTATGATGATTTGTGAAAGTGATGGAGTACACTAAGCAACAAAGTAGCTAAAGGTTTTCATTACCTTTTTGATTTTTTATTATAGATTTTAACATTTATTTGTTGCCATATTTCTCAAGAAACATGAGCAGTTACCTGTTGCTTTATCCCTTGAAGAAGATCCTGAACCGTTCTACCTGAGAACCCGCTTTCAAAATGCGCAGTTTAGATTTTGGTTATTTCCTTAACCTTTAACACTCGTATAGTCCGGCATTATCAGTGCTGTTTCTAATTGTTTGTGTTTCTTGTTTTGTATTTGCCAACATGTAGCTTGTATCTACATGTGTAGATGAAATTGAATTCTGGGAATCGTCAGAAGAACATTTGATGTCGATAATTAATATTTGCCTTTTCGAAGAAAGTACATTCACTTTGGTAGGTTAGTTTCTCAGAAAGAGAACATTAATTATTGTTAATGACTTTTAAATAAATAATAATAATAAACAGCGCATGAAATTTGTTTAAATAAGGTTGACCTAACTTAACCTTAATAATAAAAACCACAGATCGTTCCAATAAAATACAAAAAGCTTTACCAAGGGTATACAATCTTCAAATTGATAATTTTTTACTTTATTTAGCTGAGTCTTGCTCCGATCTGACTCTTTGTTTCAATAAAAAAAAGTACCTCACAAACAAAAGCAATTTAATTCTTGGATTTCACTTGTGAAATAATTATTTATTCATTATTTACCATACATTATTTACAATATTCATTTGTGCTATTTATGTATGTGTATATCTCTTGTATACGTAGATGTACCACAACGAAAGTTGTTCATTAAATATACTTCTTGAAAATAAATAAATGTTTCCCCTTCTCTTTTTTTTGTCCTTTTCCTTGTGCATTTCAATTAGTTCTATATTAGTGTTGTTTATAATTTTGATTAAGAGTTCACACTTAGATATGCAAATAGTTTAATTGAACCGACTCAATCATTGAAGTTTCATTCAATTCCAATTAATATACATTACATAATTAGCAAGTCTCCAATATACATTAAGCTGAAATTGTGTCGTGGGATTTGTTGTGTGTAGTTTTTGGTGTTTCAAATAATCTCCAGCCCAGTGATTATTCGAAACACCTTGTAGTCCTTCTCCTGATTCCGTCTCTGCTCCATCGATCGATCACCTGCTTGCATCCTGTCTTGATTTGCCTATTTCCGTAGCTCTAAGAGGAACTTCCATCACGACCATTCAAATTGGGGGCGAAGTCTACTCAAAGAGAGCTGAAATAAATATTTAAAAATTATTTAAAATATTATTAAGCAACTAACTCACCTTCACGTTTGCCCCGCATGCCCAAGAAACCATTGGGCGCTCGTTTATCACCCCAAAGGTAGAGCCAAGGATGCACCAGGTATTGCTGCTGGCTCTCCCCGATGCCGTCCGCCTCCAGCTCACTCTTCTTGCCGCGCACCGCCACGAATTTGCTGTTGAAGTCGGCGAAGCGTTGCTGCTTTCCCCTCATGTCGTAGGACTTTTTAAAGAAATTATGCCAGAACTAAGGGCGATTAGATTTTCCAGTTTCTTAAGAATATATACACATAGATATATCAAATTTGTAGAATATTTAATGTGTATTTTTCTTGTTTAGATAGAGAATTACACAACTTACCTCTGACAGAGCGGCCCGCTTATAGTGCTGATGCGACACATCCTTCTTGCCGCGCACTCCCACAAAGGAATTGACTGGCGCCCGTTTCTGGAGCAGCTCCATGGCCTCCTCCGCCTCCCCCTCACTGCTCTCGTCATTGGCCAGAAATGAGGGTCGCTTGCCCCGCATTCCGGTGAATCCGGTGGGCGCCCGCTTGCTGACATCGCCCTGGCCCGCGACCAGGCGGTCGAGGAAGTCCTGCAGCAGATTCTCCCGCAACCGCTCCTCTTCCAGGTGCTGCAAGACGTCGGTTAGGCGGGCGCTAATCGGGATGAACTTCTTGCCGCGCACACCCACAAAGGCCAGCGGTGCCTTCTTTAGTCGCCGCCCGTTCTCGGAGTAGTAGTTATCCTCGTCGGCATAGTCCAGCGGATCCGGTGCATCTCCAGCTCCCAGCCAGTTGCCCTCTGCGGTGTCCCGATCCTCGTCCTTTTTGCCACGCATCCCAATAAAGCTGGAGGTGGGCGCTCGCTTGGCCACGCGACGTGGCTGCTCAACTCCCGGCGTCTGTGTGCTGGCGGAGGAAGAGGACGAGGAGTCCGCTTCGATATTGGCTTCCGCTGATGCCGTCAGCAGGAGCAGCAGCAGCAGCGCCACTGCGATCGAACCGCTCTGACTGCGCATTGGACGTTGACTGCTTTTAGGCGGGAGTGGAAATCGAGGCGCTGCTGGAAAAGCAAACTAAAGCGAAAAAATACAAGCGGGTTTTGTGACATATTTTCTATATAAATAACATATTTTAAAATAACATTTTTGATTAGTTAATCTAAAAAATCACTTTTCTGGTATGTTTATTTGGCTATAATTAGTTCTCACATTTTTAGACTCCCTTTATTTTCAATTGAAATGTTCTTGCCTAAGTATTTTCTCTAAAACTTACAACATTTAACTGCCTGGAGCCAACACACACATACATAACTAGGGAAAGCCCTCCAAAAATGTTTTCCATTTCATTTCCTGTTTTGTTTGTTTTGATTTCTTTTTTGGTTTTGCATACATTTGCCTTGGTGCACTTAGACTCACAAATGCCTCGCGGCAGCGGCGTCTACTTGACCTTTTTGCGGCCGGGTTCTGGGCCAGAGTGCGGCGTGAGTGGGTTAAGGAATGGGTTAAGGAGACTCCTTCGTGGAAGGCGGAGGAACGGGGATGGCTTTAGCATGCATATGCAAACATTTCGCTGCTCGTTTGGCGAGATGCAATCGAGGGAAATTGTAACGGAGGCTGCTGGTGCTGCAATTTATTGTTGCCAGACCAAGGCGAAGGCTACACTCGAGAATTTCTTGATTACATTTAAGATATTGGGTACATTATAGATTTTATATGTGAATAGTAAAGTTTAGCCATAAAACAGAACAATTGGTGAATGTATAAAAACGTTGACAGAATAGTTGTGAACTTAAAAACATTTATTTTTATGAAAGAAAGTTGCGAAATGTAATTGAATTATTTAA
>JAEIIH010015224.1:0-26848 GCA_018904745.1 Drosophila orosa
AACTGCAAGGGTATACAAACTTCGGTGTTCCGAAGTTAGCTTCCTTTCTTGTTATATATTTAAATTTAATCATACTTTATTTATTGAGTTTTTTCATGAAAATAATGAAAAATCGCGATTCGGCGAATATGCATTCGAATATTTCGAAATTTGATTTAGACTATGTTAAAGCCTTTCAAATTAGATTAATTTAACAAATATGAAAAAAATCATTTTTGAGAAATTTTATATTTTTGGCCATTTTGTATTATTTAAGAATTTTGATTTTAATAATGCTAAACTGTGAATGTAAATCTTTACTCTAAAACGGTAAATTGAATATACACTGACGAGCAAAACTGTAACTCGACTTCAATACTCCAACTTCGAACGTCTGTATCTTCTGTTATAATTTATGCATTCGGAAAATCATAGTCTTGTTTTATTGGTATGTTCATTCACTATGATTCTTAAAAATTTGAAGCCATTTGATAAATGGAGAAGCATATTCCTTGTTTCTCTCCCACAGCTCCATCATTCCAATTGGAGGAACTGAATTGGGATTTCACAGGGCTCCATTATTTTTTTTAGGAGGATTTATATCCGGAGATTGTTGTGGCCACTTCATGGACTGAAATTATTGTTTTGATATCCAATTTTTAACCAAGGGGGACGAATGCATTGGGTCAATGTCCTTCTGAAAAATGTATTTTTTCAGCGGAAAGTGCAAAATTTCCTATGTGTTCTGGAATAGTTAATTTTAAAACGCTCAAATATGGTTCTTTTCGCATTATTTCATTGGTTTAAACCAAGAGACCACCTCCATATTTATGAATGGACCTCCAGATCATAGTTCAGCCGCCACCGTGCTTAACGGCTTGGCGCACTGGATTGTGGGATCTCTAATCCAATACCAGAAGTCTCCATCCCCCCCGAATTATTTGTAGCTTTTAGTTTTTGAGTTACAGAATTCTTTAAATCTTACCTAATCGTTAAGCCCAGCACAGTGATTTTTGCGGTATTCTGAAACTGTGGAAGCGCTCTTCAGCCAAGATATCGCATGGCTGGGATACGTTGTGCATGAGGAGCACCCGAGACCGCAGTGTTTGGCCGCCTTGAGCACATACCGCCGACTAGGGTGACGAACAATAAGAAACCAAAAGTTCCATTCTGGCTCATGAAGCTACCGGCCACATCTTTCAGCTTTTCGGTGGTTCTGCTGATGACCCTGCTGGCCGTGGTGGCTTACCGCATGTCCATGCCGGCGGCACTGAGGCACAGTGCTCTACATACTTGACTTTGTGCGATTTTCCAAATCACTTGAGAAACATTCTTATATTGATTAAGATTGTCTTTAACTACTATGTATGCAGCCATCTTCTACATTGCCATTTTCAAGGCGAAACAAGTTGGGCATCCCGGACAGGACGAAGTAAGTCTTGGCAAATATTATATTAAACACTTAACACTTGGAGGTGTTCCTGTCCAAATAAAATAAAATAATAAAATAATAAATATATTTGAAAAATTTTAAATGAATGGCTTCTCGAACTTCCTTACCACTGTAGAAAGCTTAAAATAAGTATAAACTAAAGAAAATGATTTATGTCGCATTTGTTGTTCATCTGTGTATATCTAAAATCGAACTAAATTTCAATTTCCAGCCGTCTGGAACTGCATATATAAATTAATCTTTTCTGAGTGTATTGACGAGCTTAAAGCTGCATCTTAAGCATGTTGCATGCAAATTGCCATTATAAACGGTGTTCAGTGCTATTTATTAACAGTGATTTTTTTATAGACTCATTTTATTTTTGACATAAAAATGAGTCGGTTCTCGTTGGGCATCTTTATTTTAATAGCTTTTTGTGTGACTCACAATCAGATCGGAGCCTCACCATTTCCTCATAAGGGAGATGTAAAAGTTGAAAGCAATTCCCTCACATATTCGGAAACCATTACAGATGCGGATGTCTCCGCAGACTCGAATACTTCCTCAGATACAGATAAAGGTATATCATCCGTTGAAGACATCAATCAAGGTGGAAAAAGGAAAACCACAGCACGCAGCGTAAGGAATCGTTACCAGAAGACTTTTATACGGAATCCTAACTACTATAGTGCCAACAAGCTTTTCGAGGAGGAGTCCAAGAAGAGTTACATGAGGAGGAGATACAAGACGTATCCGTTGCCGCATCCAGGATTTAAAGTCGGCGAAAAGGAAAACAAAAATTGTTAGAACCCACCACTATAATATAGCCTATATAACGGCGATCATAATAACGTGTGAAATGGACAATGTAAACAACTCGGCCCACCACAAATGACCAATGCAAATAAACACACAAAATACAACACAATAAATTAAATTAGCGACAAATGTTATTTGTAATTTTTTGTATGGAAAAATGTGATTGTCACCTTTTTTTTTGTTGTGGCGTGTGTTTAATGGGTATCACTTAGTTGGAAGCTGCGAAAACCCCCTCTGCCCGCCTTGCAAATCCGAGCAGTGAGTTCAATAACAAGGTTATACGCACCACTCATACTCATACACTCAGAAGGCAGAGAGAAAAATCTTTGCCATTTTCATAAGCTTATTTACATCTGATATTAACACGACGACGACTTGCCAAAATAATCGTCACAAGAAATTAGCATTGCCTTGTTGATTGATGATCGCGAAGCATAGAAAGAAAATAAAATAAATTAAGAAATCAGCAGAAATATAGGGGATTCGTCACCGCTGAGCATAGATCCATCGTTAAGAAAAAATAATACAGCGAGTGGAAAGTGAGAGACCTTAGGGGTGCAGTTAGTTGGTTAAAGTAAATTGGCCTCGATGAATACATGCTAATTCGATTAATTTAAATAATCCAATTAGCCATATCTTGAAGTTGGAGTCAGAATGAAACAATAATAATAAATAAGAGTGAGAGGGAGAAGCATTATAGCAATATATAAAAAAATTAGTATACATTTTGTTTATTTTCCATTAACAACCTTAAAAAATACAAAATTAAAAACCATTGATTTTAGGGGCATTCTAGTTAAGTTTATCATTTACATACGTTTTGGCTATGTAAAAGACCATTTTTTAACAATTCCTAAGCTAACCATAAAACAAAATATGGATTAAAAAAACAATAATTATTGAAAAAGTTGCCGTGCCAACCAATTATTAAAATTTCAGACTTGCGATAAGTTAAGGTGCTGCTCGGTGCAGAACGGATCAATTTAAAAAAAATTGTTGTGGTAAAATGGACAGTGTTTGCTTTTTAATTAAAATTAAAAAACATAACATTTAAACAGTTATCTCAAACATTTTTTCTTCAAAATATGTACAGGTACATATATTAAACAAGAAAGGAAGCTAACTTCGGTACACCGAGGTTTGTATACCCTTGCAGTTTAAAATTGAAAATCGTAGTGCCAACTTTCATTGCTTTAAAGTTTTACATTTACATTTTACATTTAAACTTGCTGTTTTACATTTACAGTTTTGCATTTTCCTCTATATTTAACATTCGTTTCATAATTCATAAATATTATAAAATACCAATATCTTAACTTCTATGACAAAATGTTGAAAACTGACAAAGTTAGACTTGTTTTCAAATTTAAAATTTTTTCGATCGTTCCGATCCGGAAGACTATCTGAAAAGTTTAAGATAGCTTCAAAACTGAGGGACGAGTTTGCGTAGAAACGGACAGTCGGACGGTCGGACAGACGGACGGACGGACGGACAAGGCTAGATCGACTCGGCTGTTGATGCTGATCAAGAATATATACTTTATAGGGCCGTTGATGACTCCTTCACTGCGTTGCAAACTGCTAACTAAAATTATAATATATTATATTATAAATGGTAAATGCAGTAGATACATAAGTCGGGCTTTTTAATGTTACTGTGGAATACAAATTATAATAAAACTACATTAAATTAGTATTTTTACATTTCAGTCACGACAAAAGACAAAGCTTGAAGCCATCAAAAAATGTTATAACTCATATCATACAAATTTAATTAAAATTTAATGTACAATTTAATGCAAAAATAAAGAAATGATAGCATTAGTCTGAACAGCACAAGAAAGTGTAATAAATAAAAAATAATTGCATATTCATACAATAGAAATTATTAAAACACCAACATTTTTACAGTTAATAATGGTTAGATATCAAATTTGACTTAGTTAGTGTTTAAAGACTGTTTTGGTTGCCTTTCCATACGTGATAAACAATATAAAACAATATTTGCTTCACAAACATGTCACGTTTTCAGCCTTTTGTTTTTACTCACCATTATTTATTACTGTCAATTAGTAATTATTGTTCAATCAACACATCACATGACGGTGAGGAAAGCCAACTGCCAAAGCCGAACCAGTTAAACCAAAAGTTAGGATGACTTTTAGCCGACAAGAAGAACTGCCGATCAATCAAATTAGCCAAAAGTAAGCAACAAAAAAGTTGCAAATCAATTGACCATGCGCAGCGTGCGCCAGGTGAAAATTTCCATGCTCGTTACTAGCCCACGAAGTGGCTTCGTGAGCTGACGAACTGATCTCGGGTGGGAGATCGGAGATCGGAGTCGCCGATCCCTATTCGGATCGAGTGGCGCGCGACTTCGGCATCAGAAACGGTTTACATTTTGCAACAAGCGCTAAATTGGCTGGGCAAACAGAGCGGCTTTATTCCGCTTTATTCGCAGGTTCACCCAGTTCGCAGTTCGCAGCTCGCCGTTCTTTTTGAAACGCTGTTTATTAGCATACATATTTGCTTAATATATATACCAGGTTCCATATACTCGTATCGTATGCCTGCCAGTTGGTGACATGTGTGTGCCGAAACTAGTAGAGTTTTTGGCACTTTAAGTGAAGTGTGAAGGGAGCGATCGGATTCGCCATGAATTCAGTATCCGCTTAATGTTCACAGCGAACGGTAGCCAAGGGAAGGAGATCGTGAGCAGTCCAGTAACCAGCAGTGAAACATCCTTGCCGAATTATGATTACCAGAATAGCGCAGCCATTCTGACTGGATACCAGTTTTCTCAAATAGGTGAGTCCTGTGCTGGTCTCCGAATGAGACTTTACAAATAATTAACACCTTTGTGCCTTATAATGAATGCCGCGTGTGTACGCTTTAAATTTATTAATTAAAACTCAATCGTGTTTAGCCTATGAAGGCTGATAATAAATCTTTTATTGTCCTTCTAAACAGAAACAAGAATTAGAGTTAAGATTTGGTTATAACTTCACAAAAGGGTGTCAAACGATAGCCAGTAATTTCCCCGAAACATAAAATTTATGATTTTCCGAGGAAAGTTTTTTGTGAAATATATTAAATATATTAAAGGGTTCTTCCAGTACTCATTCTCAATACCCTTTAGGCTAGAGTAAAAGCTTATTTTTATTTTCTACTAATTGTCTTAAACCATTCGTAGGCGTGTTTCAAATTTTTATTTCTGCTACTGCAACAATAAATTCTTGATTTAGGGCTGGTTAAATATATATACGAGCCACCCATATATCCATTATTATGCATACAAAATTGTGAAATGACTGTGGGAAATTACAGAGTTCAGTTGAAGCGTCCCGATCATCGGCGACGTCGCCCGACCTGGAAATTCTCTGAACTTTGCATTATTCAAATCGAGTTTAGATTCTCTCGGCTTAACTATTGTTCAAACTTGTGGAAGATCAGGTAACACGTGTTGCCATTCATATAGGGTCAGTGGACTAGGTGTTGGGGAAGTCTGTTCAATCCAGTGAGTAACTCAGATAGATCCGATGGGGCTTACTTTTACTAGGAAATTATCTCAGAGTAAAAAAGTACATGGCTTTTATAAAGGTAATTCACGGTGACTTAATATCAATTATTTATAAAAGACAGCTTAATACAATGAAATTATTCTGTAAATCTAAAATTTCCTATTCCAAATTCACTTTAGAAGTAAAAGTTAATTTATCAGAAAATTCAAGCTTAACCGGCTGAGGCTTTCTGTAATCAGTAATTAAAGTGTTTTTAAGTTCAGAAATGGCAATAACCCATTACGTCACTAGAATTATGTTTTTCCTCCCAACTACTGAGTCAGGTAATTCCATTATATTGCAACAATCTCGCACTCTCTTTGTTATTCATTCCAATTAATGGCGAAATCAATTTCCACACGTTTATTGTATACATGGGCGATCATGTGTATTACGCGATCATGTCATGTACCTCGGATGCAAATGAAGAAAATATGGTTCTAATGCATTTTCTTTTCTATGCAAATGCGAGAGCTTTAATTAGCCGCGATTGCTGTCGTGGGAAATGCCTGTGGCCAGCGCAGCATAAGAATTTCTTAGCAGGCACCGACGACTACTGAGTATTGCCCATTTATTGTGGGAAGCTGTGCTGCCTGCCAAATGACAAGTAAAACACTAATCTGTTTGGCCTGTTTACATCCAGTCACGTGCCGAAATTCATACCTGTTTATTAATAATTACACTTATGTGTATGCATGTATCAGATCAATTTACATCTTGATAACCCCTGGCCCATCCAGCGCCTCTTTCGACCACCTGAGTGTCGTGCGTTAAAAACGAAAACAAATAAAACAAAGATAAATCAAACAAAGTGTCAAACAAACGAAATGAAATGAAAGCAGCAGGGGAGGGGGATTGGGCGAACAAAAAAATAAAGAAACACTTAAGCAAACAGAGTAAAAGGCGAATGCGAAAAGCGAAATGAATTGCTGCTGGCCGACACGGCGTATGAGTGTTTTTTGGCTGGCTGCGCCTCGCCTTTTGGCAAGTGTACAATTGTACGTAGATCGCCGTTGGCAGCACGAGAGGAATATAGAATGGATGTAGTACCAGCCATATCAATGAGTGTACTGAACTCTTTCGCAGTGCCTCTCGCCAAACTTGAACTTGACTTTGCTGAGAGCCAGGAAATGGATCTCTCGGATCTTGGGGACAAGTGCAATTGTGGGAGAATCGAATACGAGTACTACGAGAGGGATATTAATAGACACCCTCGCCGCGTTCCTCTTCTTCCTGTTTGAGCGGAAATCGAGTCAGCCCAAGAAATTCTTTGGCTGCCAATTCTTTTGTAGTTCCAACTCGGCCCTTGCCTCCTACACACACTGCACCACCGCCAGTGGCTGCTCGGATCTCAGATCTGATCGCTTCGTCTTGTTTCGATATCAAAAATTCATAAATATTCAGCACTTGATATATTTCCAATGTGAAAGTGCTTTGCCCGCCAAAAACCCGAGCATTCTGGCGATTTGATTTATTGACGGGCTGTGTGTGTGTTCGCGTGATTATATAAAGTCCAATTGCACAACTGGCTCGGCATGAGACTGCTCGAATAGTTCCTTGTTAATTACCAGTGCAATTCACTAAGTTGAAAATGAGTTTCATCCATCCCGATGCTGGGTTAATGGGCAGCAATGGCAACCCGCCAGAGCCCACGGAGGAAGCGGAAGCTAAATCGGAGGAGCCTCATCGAAAGAGTCCCCTAAATGAACGGGTGGCAATAACGATTGTGATGCTGAAAGTTCAGGTGATTAACATGGAGTTCTGGGTGTGTTTGGGCGGAGATAAAAAGCATGATTCTGTACATTTCAGCAAGATTTGTGATTGGAAAATAATGGAATCAATATATGTTCCGATTTAACTTGAATACAACTTAAACAAGAAATAATTCACCTATAAAAAGGTATCTGCCTTAACAATCAAGTCTCTTTTGGGGTTATTCTCAATTGATCAGAAAACTTCAACTCGTCAGAGTTACTCTTATCAAATGGCAGAACCCAACCCAAAGTATATATTATGATACACATATTAAGTATACGCCACGTATGAGGAGACAAAGCTAAAAACACGCAACCTGCTAATTTCATTTAAACTTTCGACAGCCCCAAACTTCGAAACTCATTTAATTCCTTTTTTCTGTGCATACATCTTCCATAAAATGTCTACACGGGATGGGGGGCGGAAACTTTCCTTATTGTCTGCGTGTCTTTTTTTGTCCTGCCACGCAGCTTATGCGTAATCAACGTTACACCCAAACACCAGCAACAAAAACAATAAGAACTTTCTGGCTAATTTGTTTGCTGCGCGTGCCAATCACAGGGTCCCGTTACAATGAAGATGCACGCGTACTACGCGTCTCAGTCTCATCCCCGTCCCCATCTGCCTCCCTTCATTGTTGATGTAAAATTTATTAGCGCTCTCATCCGAACAATGACAGATGGTTGGGGGCGTTGGGCGGTGGGTGGGGGCGTGGCTGTCGAATTAGATTTGCAAACAAGCCAACAATACGAATGCTCACAAGTGCACGACACTAACTACTGCCGCTAACGGTCGTAATAAGAACAAAAGCGCTCGACAATAGTCACAAATAATTGTTTCTGAAGAAAACTTTGTTTTGCTAAAGTCATGTTTTACGACCTGAAAACCATTCAACTTATTTGCCTGTGTATAAAGAATATGTAGAATAAATTTCTGTCGATCCGAAATGTACTTTACTGACGAACCATATTAAAATAAAAACTTGAATGTCACTTCTATTTAAGTTATGTTTGAATATGTAATTGATTTAATTAGAAAACCGAACAACACACCTATAATATGCTATCGGATAAATAATAACTTCAGTTTCAATAATCCTATTTATACAAATTGAACTAAACTTAAAGATCGGAACATAAGAAGCCATCAGGGCTTAATACGGCAATATTAAATATATACACCGGTGCTTGGTGGCCTTTCAACTTGCTTCCCATTAAACAAGTTTTATTATTTCTCTCTCTTATTACCATTTTAATGGAGAAACTGCGAACGAGAGGAGATAGTGACAGGCACGCAATGGCACGTGCGTCAGCAGTTCGGCTCAATTGGGCCCTGTTATCCTCCCGTTGACAGATCCACAGAACGACCAATTAATCGAGTCAATTGGTGGAATATGTATATTTAATTTGTCAAACATTTATTGCGCCCCCTAATTGTGGCCAAATGAAATATGCGCCGATGGAACAGGAGGCGCACTACGAGTCGCATAGAGGAAGGTCCTGCTGGCGACCACGCTCAACCTTGAGAAGGGAGTCGAGCAACAGCTGCTCGGATATGGCTCCAAAAGCTTTGGCCTTAGCTTAGCCCGGATTCAGTTAGCCATTTCGACGGGGGGACAACGAAAGTGAAATTGGCCAACACACGTGACCGACCGGCCTCATTGAAGCATTGCTCGTGAATGAACTCTGAAGAAGTTGCTCTGTCGTCGGCCAGAGCTTTTGCTTTCGTTTTTATTTTCATTATACTTCGGGTCAAAGGAAAAACGAAGTACAGCTGGCGGAGCTTTTCGCCAGTTTTCCCTGCTTTCCGTCGACATCCGTGGCTTTTCGGCAAATCAGTTGCGCGTTGGGCGAACGCCAGCACAAAACGAGTCATTTTAAAGCGCGGACGGAGCTACGTTTTCAGTATTTCAACAAATATTATTCTTTCATATCAGTTTCTCGAGCGATTTATATTAGTTTTTTACACGTTTTATGCATTTTTTGAAAAGGTTTTTGATAGCCATTTTATGTTAGTTTAAGATCGTTAGCCTGGTCATTTTAATTTAGACATAGTAAAACATCTTCAAAAATTCTTTCAAAATTACGTACATGACTTTGCCAAGCTGCATTTGTATTAAACGTTTAATTTGATTACCCTAGCTTCATTAAATTTATAAATACAATAAACACAATTTGTTCCGGCCTTTTCCGTATTGTCTGAAATTAGTATTGTTTTTTCGGGCTTAAGCTACATGTTCAAGAAATATTTTTCCTAATCAAACGTCTCGTTGTCTATTGTTGAAGTCTCGGCAAGAACAATACAAAATTAAATAAACTTATTGGCAATCAAAGTACTTATTGTACTGATTGATAGTGCGTGGGAAAACGAATAAATTTTGAGTTAAATGATCTGACTGCTGCAAACACTTAGCGGGGAACTTCTCGCCATTTCGACCGGGTTCGAACGCATTATGCTCACGGACATTGGCAGCAACAGCGCGAACGGTATCGGTATCGGCAATGGCACCAATGGCCATAATGTTGGCAATGGTCACGGCAACAGCATCCTAGTCAGTGGCATTCATTCCCTGAGCGGCTCCTCCAGCGGCATTGGCAGTGCGAGCAGCGAAAAGTTGGCAACGCGGAATGACGAGGCGAGCTCCAAGAAAGGCAGCAACGGTGAAGGGGATGCCGATGATGACGATGAGGATGATGGCGATGACGACGACGATGATGAGGATGAAACTACGGTATATATGTATAGTCGAGTGGATTTTGTTTAGGCGAATTAGCAGCATATGCATGCGTAATTTTATGCTCGGAGATAATTACAAACTCTCAGCGACAAGCGGAAATCCAAGAGCAAATTGTGCGTGCCACAGCGATAAGCTGGGCAGGATTTGGAAGGGCCTAATGTTAGGGTAGGTCGAATTGGAGGACACCCAGAAATCGCATGGAATCTTTATTCACTCTGTATAATGATTCCTTTACTAGTATTTCCTTTATATTTATGGGCTAACTGTTAAGAAATAGGAATGCTTAAAGCTTTGAAACATATTTCTATCATATTGGCAGTCACGAACTTTTATTCATTATCCTCGACACACCCTAACGGGTCTAATTTATATGTTAGTGTGAGTTAGGCGGCGGAACCGTTTGAATAACGAAAACTTTTGAGTTGGGTTTTGAGCCCGTGCAACCCTACATTCCTTTCCACCGGAAACTCAACTCCTGTGATCTCCGGCTCGCGGTCTTTCTCGCTTGCCTGGCCCCAAACAAATTCGTTAGATCCATTCAATTATTCAAACAATCATTCACAGATGCGAATAAGCACCCCAAGGAGCACTTCCGCTGGAGCTCTCTTCTCGGGTGTGAATAAGGATATCGGGGAATGGGGCTGGATACACGAATCAAGGAGAAAATGTTGCCAAAGGCACCAACTAAATGAGGCAAATGACCGTTTTGGCCTGCCTTTTCTTTGGCAAATAAATTTTCCCCAAGAGTTTTCCTTTGTGGCTGTTGTTGTCCTTGTTTTTTGAAAATTGTTTGCTTTCGGGTCCACGTCCAGCCAACAAATATCGCTGGGCTGCCATCTACAGATATATTTCACATTTTTGTGACACGATTCCTTTTTGGCGTGGCTTTCATTAAAATCAGGCGTTGATGACGTCATTCCGGCTGCCTTAATTAAGTCAAGTTTTGAAACTAAAAACGTTCTCCCTTCCCGGTTCTTTCCGCTCCGCCTGAGCTGATTGCGAGGCTCCAGGTGGTCTCTGGCGGGGATACTCCACTCATTAGTGTGGCAGCCACACGTGCTCCGAGAGCCGTGCGTATTGACTCTGGAGAATAAGAAGGTGACAGCGGATTCTGTTTAGCATGCGAATGCGATAAACGTCAAAGTCGGAACCGTGTATGCCATACTCTTTCCATATTATGTAAATGTCGCCTCCTTTTTCTTTTTTTCCCCCGACCCGTATGCAAATTAGTGGGCGCAGTACACGCGCTTGCCTCGTGTGAAAAATAAGAGCGCACAAAATGTATAGATACTTATGTGAAAGGGGATAATATTGATAAATATATTTTGCCTCAAGGATTTACTTATGTTAAAACGATTGTTCCCTTCCGAGTTGCTGGCATCTCAGCTAATTCAGATTAACTTTTATATTTTTGTGCGGTTTTAATAACTTATTCATACTGTATAAATGTAACTAAATAGTAACTACAATAAGGAAAACAAATTTTTGCTCAATGGTATATATTTTAAAATGAACCGTTTACATTCAATCCGAAACTGTTTGAACCCGAGAACGAATTCGTACCTCTAACAACCTTTCCAATGAACCCGACTCCAATTTGACCCGGGCGATTGCGTCCAGACAGACACGCGAATTTCCCTCTCTCAAAGCGAACAATCAACGCAAATTTCCAATTTCAATTTGTTTAGAGCTCGAATAAAAGTCGCGTGTCTCAATTGGCAGCACTGTTGCAGGGAATCCCTCGCCCAAGTCTGGTTGAACTAGACCCTAATCGTCCATCCAACTGAACAATCGCCCAAATAAATACGCTCTATACGCTCCGAGTGTAAACAAAGTAATTTGCTTGGTGCACTTAAAGTGCTGCTTTGCATTTCGGAAAGTGTAGCCTAAGTTCCATCCTCCATGTGGATATCTCCGTTAATAAACTTTGAGTTTGCATGGTCCGCTGACGTTTATTAAACATTTATTATGCCATTTGTTTTGCCCACAAAAACTGTAAGAAAGCCACAGTCGAGTTTGATCGACTGTGGAATACTCGGTAACCAAAGCATTGAACATGGGCATAGCTAATTCTGCCTCTCTAATTATGCTCGAATTTATAAAAAAAACCAAAACTAAACAAGATGGGTGGCAGAAAAAAATATTGACAAATGTAGACAACTGCGCACCACCCGAATAAAGAAAAATGTTCTTAACATGTTGATCAGCAGTAAATGCAAATGTTGCACAAGTTCAACATTCGCAGAAATTTTATTGTTGAATAACTCCCATGCTCAAATTTATAGATAACCTCCTCCGCACACATTTATTAATTTATGTTTAAACCAACTTGACCTGCGTACATGCATATGAATGGTGTCACCAAATTTACAATTAGCACTAGCTGTTATAGTCTCTGAGATATGTTGTTTCACACGGACGGATGGATATCGTTAAATCGACTTGACTGATGATGCTGATAAAAATTGCCTGTTTTTTACGTTCTCAGTTGGCACTAAGTTATAATACCCTTGTACCGCCTGGGTAATGGGTATACAAAATCGGCGAAAAGGTTTATACGTCTGTCAGAGTCCCGAAAAAATGTTGCCCAAATAAACGTAGCGCCAAGTATGTTGTAAAGGACAATCAGTATGCCAGTATGGTCGTAAAGTTACGGCCCACAAATCTGAGCTAACAAGCTACAGTGGACAGGAATAAAGGGAATTCCGTTTATTAATGAAAGCTAAATAGAGGTATTTTAACTGATTTATTACAAGCTTTTTTGCTCTGGTAGAAAACGTAAAGAGTAATAAGCTAAAAACAAGAGTGGTTCAACTTAAATATTTTATAAAAATGTATTAAAGAGTTTTTTTAAAGGTTCCCTTTTTCTCTGGCTACTTACCAAGCCCATAGTCGAAACCGCTTAACTGGTCACTTTTTTCGCAACTGACAAAATGAAACTTTTATTAGCCAACAAACCCTTCGACGGACTTTGGGTTTTCTGGGTGGGCATTAACCCTCTTTCCAGTTTATGGCCCGGACTGGGTCCGATTGAGAACTGACCACTACAGGGCCGCCAAGGTCAAAATGAACAATGAAAAAGGCTGCCGGTTAAAGTTAAGGCCAAAAAAATCGTTGATTATTCATTAAAATTGATAAGCAAAGATGGATTTAAGCACTGTACTCTTAGCAGGATTTTAATTGGTTTTAAGCCCGAGCTCGAGTCCAGAGTCCAGAGAAGTCGAGGACCCCTCGAGCTTGCCTCATTTGCATTAGTAAAGTGCCTCGAACTTCGTGTCTAAGTGCGGCGAACTCAAGAGCTCAATAAATAGGGCAAGGGAGAACGTTGGGGAAGGTAAGTGTCTCGGGTCAAGGACATTGAACGACTTAATGGCGGGGCAGTTGGCTAAAAAGTGTCATAAAACTCGCCAAGCAAGGTAAACAAGAGCCCTTATAAACTTTTCAAGTGCCTCGGATGCGATAATCGCTTTTCAATTTCATCTTGAGGACAACTTTTTGCTTTGAATGGCTCGAGATTTTCTCGAGATTTATGAGCCATCAACTTTTCCTCCCTCCCCGTTCGGCCTGTTACGAGACGTTTTACCACTAATCAGCAGAACTGTTGGCAACTTGAATTGCACAGGCAGCTGTTAAAGCTGCTGAAAATGAAAACAACTTCCGAACTATACAGAAGAGTAAGCAGAAAATTAATTAAAATTCCTAACGAAGCAAAAATCAGTCAAAAGATTTCCTCTCCCGTTTCTTAAAGAAAAAACCCGTAATAAATAAGGATGGATAGTTACGTATGACCTGTTCTCAAGTTCAGGGTTAGTTTAAAGACCTCTTTAAGGTTAAAAACCCTCTGCTGGTCGGGGGATTTATTTTTATTTTTGGCAACGAACTGAGCAAACAAAAATGGCGCACGCTATTAAGACCAAGTACTCAAAGCAATTACACCAGAAACGACGCAGGAAAAAAACACAGAAACGGAAACCAGATGAGAGCCCCAAACAAAAGACAAGACAATTGTGTAAATAAAACTGAGGAAACAACCAGTGAGTGGGTCTGATTGGGAGGGCGGCCTTGACGAGTGGGGCGGTTGGCCCAATGGGTGGCTCCCAGGGCAATTAAGCTGTCAGGGATCCGAAGCGGAAGCGCCAGGACTTGGGGAAAATGCAACAAGGCAATCACCGGGTGTGAAAAGGGCACTAAAATTCAATTGGACGCGGGGTGCACCTTGGACGATGACAATATGGCTCTAGCCCTAGCCCCTCTCCCTTTTAATTGTAATGATGTGTCATTAAGTTTTATGTAGCATACATTTCTGCTGCGCCGAGCGATATCTTGGCGAATATGATAATTCTATTTATTAGAAATTATTTATTATTATTATCAGAGTGCCCTTGGAAGCAGCTCGGGAATAATTGAATGAAAGTTATCATACAAACCCAAGAAATTACTCTGCCAACATATTAGCTTGGGGGAACAGATTAAATAATAATCATGTTTAGAAGAAAATATTACCATAATAAAGACTAGGAAAACCCGAATTCCGTTGTCTTTTGTTTTTTGTAATTTTATAGGCTTCTGTTTTTTCGACTATAAATTGTTTATGCCGAGCACTCAAGTGTGAAGTGTTCTTTTCCCGGAAATTTGTAGGCGGAAAAATTAAAATTCAATTTTAATTTTTCCCCCGAACCGAAAGCCGCCTCATAACGAAGGATAAGCAAGCCTGTGCCTGTGCCTATAATTTGCTTTCCATATTTCCCTCTGCCTTCGCAAATCCCTAACGCTGACTCCGCTACCGATACGGATTCCACATTTTAGGATGCCTGGCCGCAGGACAACTACGTCCTCGGCTGGGTTTATTCGGGCTGTTTTGTGACAGATTGCGATTAAGGCAAGGCGATTGACTGCGGCAGGCTAACCAACAGCAGCCAAGTCGGTGGCCAAGGCCAACTAAATTTCGTGGTCCAGGCCTATTTATGTTTATGTCCTGCGGGGGTTCGCCTCGCAGACACACACGCATACGAATGCGATGTATATATATATTTGGCCCTGTTGTTTTCGTAAGCCGCTTAGTGGCAGACCTCAAATGGAGGCACAATTTCCATTTATCTGCTTAGTCGGTGGCCAAAAGGGAAATTACACATGTGGCCTGCGGGCACAGTGACTGAAATCTATCATAATGCCGGGACATCCTGGTAAATGTGATTCGTTTAGTGAAATTAACTAATGTTTAAATAATGGCATGCCTAAGGGTGTTCCATCAGAACCAATTATGAGCGCATTGAATTTTAAATCTGTACTAAATGTATAAAGGAAAATTATCTTAAGTTGATTTAGAGGTGGAAAGGGTACACTTAATATATGTATGTATGTATATATATACTGTCCACTGTGCCTACCGAAAGGTCACAATAACCATCTGCTATTTTATGAGATGTGTTTCTGTCTGATTTGTAATGCAATTGACTGCCAACCGAAATCCGAAATTACATATAGGCTATGGGTTGATTGCCATAAGCCCATCAGATATGCGAGGAAAATATTTACTAAAGCTAGGAGGAAAATTCAATTCCCGGGAGTATACTTTCCTGAATATTTATGGTTGACATTTCTTGAAAAATATACAAAAATACAAAGTAACATGAAAATCACTTCAAATTCTGTGCGTGCGTCTTCTTTCGTTAGGTGTTTATTCGTCTGTCAAAATCTGATTTTCCCTGTCACCAAACCTGCCCCACCTAAATCCAAGGAAATAAAAAAAAAAAAAAAATCAAACAGGCAGATACAGAAAGAAAACAATGACAAACAGAGGAAAGCTTTCCGAGCAATTGAAACGTTGCTGAGATGGAAAAGAACGGACGCATGAAGAATTCACTCCCTCGCATAATGTATGCATATCCTTCATCTAAGCATCCCGAGAATGCGGGCAATTCCGTGCGAATCAAAGGCAAAGTCCATAATTTCAGGCTCCCTCCGTCGTGAGCCCATTCGACTTTCGTCTGAATGCCACGGACTAAAGCCCTGACTACGACCTGCCCCACATGAGTTTGCAATGGGAGAGTTGTCAGTTTCAATTGCTGGGGCACATAAATCAGAGGCAAGAAATTCGAAGGCGGCAAGTCATAAATCCTGGCCAGAAATTGGTGGTTCATGGGATTGGTCCCCCTTTCACTTTTAAGTTAATTGCAAAAAGAAAAAAGGGAAAATAAAAAGAAAAAGAAAAAGGGGAAGGCCCTTAAAATTAAAGTCTTTGCTTCTGCGAAAATGAAATGGAATTTTCCTGTCACTTATGTTTTTAAGACCCTTCTCTCCCTGCCTTGACAAATACAATTTTCTTCACATTGCGAAATGATTTCTGGTGTCATCGTTCGGCAAATAAATGTTCTACGCAAACTTCATTTACCTTGACGTTGGCCTCTATTATTTATTTATTTATTTTCTTGCCGCTTTTTGGGACCACTATTCTTTGGCAATGAATGAAGCTGATGGAAAACACTTGACTAAACAGTGGGCCGACTTAGTGTGAGATCATAAAAACAGCTTAAGTTCCACACAATAAACGAAACATTTAAGAAGATAATTAAAGAGTAATGTTGGTATATATAGTAGTAAGTCGTATATGGAGTAGGCTTTTATTGCCCCGATAAAAGTTTGTTGGGTTAACACTTTCCCAGTTGGTGGTGGTTTCTAGGCTATGGGCTCCTTAAGAAGCTCCTCGAATCCTTCGATCCTCCAATATGCCATAACCAAAACACTTACCGCACCCATTGGCAGCAGGGCCCACGCGTTCTCTATGCGCTGGTGGACATAAAAACAATCTGCAATACATTACGCATACGCCATGCTGCGCCAAATTGTTTCGACAGTTGGGAGCATGCGAATGTTTATGACTCTCCAACGCCTTTCAAGGCATTTGCATACACGTGTCAGAGTGAGATGGTGTCATCCATCAATGTACATACAATATACATATAATACATAATACATACATTCCTGACAGACAGCCAACTTGGCAATATAGCCCGGATTTTTGTAAATTATCGCCAACACATTCCGGCCACTCGGGGGTCAAGCTACGAGTTGGAACTAATCAAATATTTATGCTCGCTTTCGTCTGGGCCCACGTCTGGTCACGATATCGTGACGAGGCTAACTCGAATGGCTCATATTGGCCGCCTAGTTGGGCCAGCAACAAGTTGGGGGATGTCGGGCCTCCACATCGCATGTCTTGACCGCCAAAATAAATGGTCCTTGGCCGCTAAGTATTGAGTGAGAATCTATTTTGAGGCAATTTAATTACACGGCATTTTGTCATCTTTCTTTGGGAAAATTTTTGCCAATCGAATTCGGTAATTACATAAGCTTTAACGAGGCTCGACAGGAGCCATTACGAGCGACACAACCACAAGTTTTTTCGCCGAGAAAATATGTAGAATTGTTCTTTTTCTTGTCGCATTATAATAAGAACAAAATGTATACTTTAATTTAGAGTTGTCATCACTTTCCTTTATGAATTTATTGATTCATAAACAATATTCAGCCAGCAGCAGTAGCGGCGGAAACAAGCGCATTAACTCGCCTCAGTAGCTGGATATCAACAGCTTTTGTCAGGGATTTTCCCTTACCAGCAGCAGCATCGAATAATACATCAGCCTCTCACCTGTCCCGCATCTGTCGCAGCCACTCCGTTGCCTGTTTGCCAGAGGGCAGAATCAGCAAACCCGAGCAGGAAACACTTTCGCCCTGGCATTGCACCAATTAACTTTGGCGTCCATTGTTGTCATTCCACCACCCCCTGCCTCCCGCTGACCCTCACCCATTTGGCCAACTTTCCCTCGCAACAAAGAAAATACTTTAGCTGCAACTTTGTGCGCGAGTGTGTCCATTGTTGTCGGGAGAGGAGAAAAGTCATGGCAGCAGGGTGTGTTGTCGTTACCTGAGGATTGTTGGGCCAAACAATTAATTAATCATTAGACCAAGCTAATGGGTAAGCGATACACTGGCTAAGAAGTGTGGAAAGTGTTCTTTTTTCGGCTTGTTTTGCTGCTGTCAAGATAGATTTCTTGAGATTGCTAGGCAGTGTATGCATTTAATTGAAATTCTGTTTATTTTCTTTCAAAAAGTGTAGCATTCTATTTGATTATTTATCTATTGTCTGGCAGGGTTATTCTAATTATTGGCAAACACCGTTGTTCAAAAAAGAATGCCAATTTGTGATAATTAATAACGAAAATGTTTGCAGCACGTTCCGGATAAAGTTATGTAGGTAATGATTTAAATTTGTTGTACTTTTAAATCGGCTTAGGCCTTATTTAACTTCTTCGTTTACAAATTTATATAAAAACAATAAAAAGTTTTAATTATTTAATGCCACATCAACATTCTTAAAAGCTATTATTCCGATGATATAAAGGTTTTTAAATTGTTCAACCAATTCATTACATTTTCAAGAGCCCAACCAATTACCTTAATTTTCTTTAACAACCTCTGGCATTTGCTGGCATCCCTACGCAACCTTACACAATATTTTCTTTGAATACTTCTCTCATTATGCCTCCCACTCGAAAGTAACTCATATTCCCAACATTGAAGCCAAAGAGCTTTCCCTTCCTCGTTTCGGTTTCAATTACAAATTTTCCTCTCGGCATACAATGGACGCCGACACACCATATGTACTCCATGCCGAAATGGCAAGAAGTCCGCTCCTTCCTTCCGATAAACAATCAATTTCCATGTCCTATAGGCACCGCCGAGCAACCTCCTTCCGCAGGGGAACGCCTTCGATTGAATTATGAAGAGCAATAAATACGTTAATGAAATATTAAGGACGCTCTACTCCCATGGGGACTATATAAAGAAATGTAGCGGAGGCAATTGTTTCCGGTCTGGAATAAAAATGATTTCCAGACCAAGTCAAGCTAAATGCTCCGCTTCGGGCAGATAATTGGAGTAGGTTGTGGGCAACAAATTTCCCAGTCTGACAGCTAATTAAAGCAGCCAAGCAAAGTATCAATCTGACTGTAAGAAAATTGCTTTAATTATGACCGAGGGAGCTGAGCGGGCAATCCGGACGGACTTTAAGAGCCTCCATCAGTCATCGACCGCGGACAAGAGGGAGATGGGCCTGTGCTCAGCATCCTGTCCCCAGTCAGCCGTGCGGCAGCGACTTATGAATAATTTATAGCTGGATTTCGGGGCTTTGAGCTTTATTAAAAAATTTGTTACAAGGCGTCGCCCCTGATACTCTTGGGAACGGATTCTTTTCAATTAATTGAACATTGAACATTATCTGTTGACGGTGTAATGTTTGTCTTTTCATAGCGTAGTTTTCCGATTAAAAGAAGACTAATGTTTGGCATTTTGACTGAAAGTATTTGTAACTTTGAAATTAATTTGTAAGTTTCAATTTAGTAATTGAAAAAAAAGGTTCTTAGTTAAATTTACCCGGGAAAGTATATTAAAACTTCGGCATTTTCAGCTCTCTTCCTCATGTTTCCATATTCGCAATTTCTACTAACGAAACACATTCAGGGCCGGCAGATATAAATTCCTGTGGGTTTTCAATTGAGTATTATTAAATATAAAATTTAAATGAGTGCCTAAGCATCTTAAACATTTTGTATTTGAACGAAAGCCTTGAGTGACATAATGTAAGCTCTTAAAGTTTAAGGTAAACAAGGGATATATGTATAGAAAAAGGAGTGGAGAACCCCTTGAAGTCCTTGACGAATGGGCTACGTAAACAAGGCCCTAACAACATAAGTGAATCACCTTAACAGACAGTATTTTCAACCATTTGTCACGTGACGCATAAAATTCAATTTGCCCTCTCCAAGCCTTTCCCAACGTTAAGCCGATATAAAACAACAGACGAAAGCAATCGACATTAACCTTGGCGATATTTGCACAACTGCTGGCAGTCAGCAAAACGAAAATAAGACCCAAAAAGACAAGAATAAAGCGAAGAGATACGAAAACGAATTCATTTAAGCGACGCATAAAACTAGAAATACGCGGTTGGACGCAGATAACTAATAAAATGATTGCATACTTACCGGCGTCGGGCTTTGCGAATCCTTGGAAAATAGCTTCTGACAATGGAACGACCTTCAGCCCAAAAATCAAAGTTATTTTTCTCGTTCTGTTTGTGTTCTCCCACTCCGATTTGGTTGTTTTCCCTTTGCAAATTTCTCTCTTTGCTAAATTTATGCCATGCCACCAATCGGCTTGAAAAATCCGCAGATTAATGCATTATGCATGAAATCCAATTCGAATCCCTTCCCCTGCTCAGGTTTCGCCTTCGCCTGCATTCCTTTGAAGGTCACATTTAATGGTTGCTTCGGGACTTTCGATTTTCAAAGTCCCTGTGTGTGGGTCTCCATTTTCCTGTAAACAACCCGCATATATTAGGTCCTATTAAACGAGGCAGAACACGAAAAACAAAACTTTAATGACGACAAGTGCGACAGTCAAGAAGATGGCCCAGTGGCGAAAAAACCCACTGAGCCAACGCAATTGTTTGCAACTGTTGGGCAAAAACATCTGAATAAGAATACCAACTGGGGTAAGGGAGGTGCTTGGGGTTGTTTAGCTGGGCGAATGCCGCTGTTTTTTCTGACTTCAGGGACATTTGTCAACCCAAAAAAGCTGAAACCAAATGAGAAGTTGGTGCCTGTTTTTGTTTTAATTTTTACGTTTGTCTTTTAGTCTGCTGTTTTTTATTTGTCGGTTGGATACATGAGGATTGTTAATTAGAAAAAGCTAATTAGGAAAAAAAAGTTTTTATTTGGTTAAAAAATGCGAAATGGGAAATGAATTCGTGCATATAATGTAGTGAATTTTATGCTTAAAATATATAAAAACGCATCTGACCCTAAAGTGGAACGGAATGTTTCACTTTTTTTGCTTTTTCTTTGAAGAAATTCGTGCTCAAAGGCAATTACACTCTGTGGTCAATGTCACCCATATGACATTTAGGCCCATGCAAATGAAACTAAAATTTACATACCACAAATAAGTAAGTAGTTCAAATATGTGTACGCATATGGCGTATTAGTATTATTTCGGATGACAGACAGCTGCGAAAAAGGCTATATTCACTCAATGTATGGGTGAGCAGGCCGCTTTTAAAGTAAAAATCCCAAGGATAAATCTGAGATGTTCTATATAAATGCATCTAAGCCCAAGGATAAATAGCTTCTTCAATTACTGTTGGGGCTTTCCTGGGATTTCAAATTACTCTAAGAGAGGAGCAAGGAAGAAAGTGACGCAGGCCACTTGACTGTGCAATTTATGGTCATTATATCCTGGAGATGCAATCGGGGGTACGCCATGTGAGCCATGTGAGTGGGGAACACTACCCGTGTCCCAGACGCTGCAGGCTGCACTCGAGTGCCCAAGGACATGGGGATAATCGGAAACGGAAAAATAATAGCAATGGAAGCGAACGAAAAATAGAAATGCAAGAGATTAGAACTGATAAAGTGTATTAAATGCTTTCAGATGTGATCGGGGCTTCACACCAATAAAAATACTTCCACAAATAGAGTTTGAGGACTTGACTTAAACTATTGCTTAAAATTCCAGACATGAACCAGCCAAATTAACCTTAAATTAAATTCTAATTGCCATGTTGTCTCTCTTTGCACCCCTCACAGGCAGAATCCCCCCTGCTGCCCCTGAAGGACGACCTCGAGCCATCGCCCACTCGAGTCCAGAGTTCCTCGCTCATATCAGCCAGTAGGTCACCCCACCAGTACAGCCCCTTAGGCGAACGCGAACTCGGGCCAACTCACCAGCACCCGCACCAGCACTCGCCGCCACCCGCTTCAAACGAGTGTCGTCGTCGCAGTTCGCTGACCAGTTGTACGAATTCCCTGCCTTGCGACAACGTCGGGAGTCCGCCAGGAGAGGCGAACAACAACAGCAGTAGCACCAGCAACAATAATAACAACAACAACAACGAGGGAGGGTTCTACTCGCACCTGTCCAGCACCGCTCCCAGCCACAAGCACCAGCACGAGTATCAGCTATATCCCAACGACACCTTTGCCCGCCTAGAGGGGAAGTCACCGAGGCCAAACACCAAGATGCAGACCAAAGTGGATGCAGTGGGTCGCATCACCGGCCCCTGGGGAAAATGGCAGCTGCGCACGGTGCTCCTGATCTTTCTTTGCAAGATTCCCTCCTCCTGGTTCATGGCCTGCATCATTTTCACGGCGCCGGCACCGCGACACGGGGAATTCTTCTGCAAACCGCCGAATACGATCGGAGCCCAGAACCAAACGCAGTGGATTAAGGTTTCCCATCCGCAAAAGGAGGAGAGCGACGATCAGGAGTTCGCCATCGACTTCTGCAATGTCTACCAGGATGCCCAGGAGCACGCCCATCATTACTACAACTACGAGAACAGCGAGCAGGAGCCGAGGGTGTGGGAGAAGCCCCTGCACCGCAACTCCAATGTGATCCCCTGCACCGAGTTTCAGCACGAATCCGACTACCATTCGGTGGTGACCCAGTATGATCTAGTCTGCTCCCGGGACATCCTCGTTTCCGTCACGCAGTTCTTCCATCTATTCGGTGTGCTTACTGGCGGCATTCTGGCCAATCAGCTGCTTAAATAGTAAGTTGCACCGGGGGATAGTGGGATGTATATCTGTTATTTATGTATCCCACCTTCCCACTCTAGTTTCAGTCCCCGAAATGTGATGCTCTTTGGCATGATCACGCAGATCTTCTGCGGAAACCTAACCGGCCACGTTGCCTCCTACGAGCTGCACGTCTTCTTCCGGTGCCTCTCTGCCGTCTGCTGTGCCCAGATGTACACCGCCGGTGGCCAGATCAGTAAGTACTTGCATTATATGGCGTTTTAGAAACAGCTTTATAAAGCTAATGAATTCTTCCCCAAACAGTGGCCGACATAACGGGTGGCAAATATAAAACCTGCGTCTCTACGCTGTTCGAGCAGTTCTGGTCGATTGGCGTGATGATGCTGCCAGGGGTGGCCAGCTTCTGGTCCAGTTGGTCGCATCTCTACATGGCCATTTCCTGGCCCACTGTGATCCTTATATACCTTTGGCAGTGAGTGATCAAATTTGGCATCCGAGGCTAAGAGCCAATGGTTTAAGGAACATCGTTTGCAAAACTGACCCTGGTATTTCTCGTTCTTCATTTTCCAGGTGGATTCCCGACTCGCCGCGATGGCTAATCGCCCGGGGTAGGGTGCAGGAAGCCAAGAAGATCTTGCTGGAGTGTGCCGAGGTGAATGGAACGCGCTACAACCTGCCCCACGACATCGACCAGCAGCTGGAGCTGCAGGCGCAGACGGCGATGGACGCTCCGCCGCCGAGTGGCTGGTGGTCGATGTGGAAGGGCGAGCGTGCGGTGCGGCACATGGTGTGCGTGCACCTGGCTTGGTCGCTCTACATCGTCGTCTACTACGGCATGCTGCTCAATATACGTTCCTTCAGCCGCGATCACCTGTACATCAACACCTTTTTCGCGGGCTTCAGCGAAATGGTGGGCACGTTCATTGGCCTCTTCCTGATCCTGAAGACCACCCGCAAATGGCTGTGGACGGGGCTCTTCAACATTGTGGCGGGATGCATTGCCTACTGCGGCTGGCTGGTCCCCAAGCAGAGCGTGATCGGAGTGGACCCGAATGTGGCCCTGCTCATGTGCTCGGCCATGGTGTCAAAAATGGCCATCTCCACGACGCTCAGCATCCTAACAACCTGTACAGTGGAACTGGTCTCTGATGACAAAAAGAAAATCACCGCCTTCTCGACGATCTGCTGGGCTCGTTTCTGGCTGCTAGGAGCTCCCTTTGTTGGGTCCACAGTGGTTCTGGGACAGCTTATTCCCCAGACGGCCTTCGCCTCGCTGGCCATCTGGGGCGGCTTCTGCACCGCTTTGATCAGCAGTCCTAGGACACATCCCATCTCCAGACCCGCTTCGCCGGCTGCCCAGGTTGCACAAAATATGGCTTCCCAGTTCACAATCATCGACGGCATGGACAACAAGGGCTACACGCCCAGCTCGAAGCCAACCATCCACTCGAACAGCACTATTAGGAAACTGACCACGCCGCAATCAAATCTACCTCCCCAACTGATGCCCGGCATTTGGACGACCAAAATAAACGAAGATGGCCCACCAATGTGATCTGCTCCAACGCGAGATTAGATTGCGCATGAACAGCTGGTCAAAAAGGAGGTTGGATTGAGAGAACAGCAGCTTAAAAGCGATATTGGCTTGGGGATGTACTTTCTTTCGCCTAGGGGAGGTCTCGGGAAACTAACTTCCGTTTGCCGAGACTTGCCTGTGTCGGGAGTGATAGGACTTAGGAACGTAGTTCTAATGTTAAATTGTAGAAGCAGCTGTTCAAAATTAAGGTAGTGCAGTGCAGACAGTTAGAATCTTGGGTTTTGTTCACTTTGGTGGTGCTGTGACTTGTAAACTACAGTCTACAAATTTGATATACACTATATATATACTTATATAGCCCCTTTATTACTTGAGGGGCACCTCTTTTTGAAACGCACACTAGCAAACTTTTTTGAGGGGAAGTCCGAGACAGACCTAGCTCTTTTCGCACACTTAAAAAGTAGGAGCTCAACTTTACCCTAGTCCCCAAAATCGAAGTGCTCAAATGAGGAATATTTAGGCACCCTAGGCAAAAATACAAACATTTTTAAGTAGTCAACTCTGAAGCTTAGATCTGTGGGGAGCAGTCCCTAACCAAATCCGATTACACGGAAAAAGACGCTCGCAAATGCAGCCCAATAATATAACAAATAGTATCTATATATGTATATTTTTCATTAAATCTAATTTTAGGGCATAGTTTTATAGTTTAGTAAATCCCGGAAGGCCATAAAACACTCGAATCTGGGTTTAGCTTCAGCGCAGCCATAAAAAGTAGTCTCATAATCCTACTACGTCGGTCAAATGTGGAACACGGCCAGAGACAAGCCCAGTATTACGCAGTCACAATTGAACCAAAACCGAACCGAATTGAACCTCATGTAGAACCCATTAAATAGAAAAGCCAACTATTGGCGGTTGATCCTTCTAAAGGCCTGCGGTTCCACATTTAGTGATTGTGTTGTAAACACCTGGAGAGAATTTCATGAAAAGACATACATGTAAGAGTAGTCACACAATAATTACTTATTATGAACAACTTCAATTAATTAATTACCTTTGTCGACTTCTAAATAATTAATTGCAAGGCGCATAGAGGAAATCAATAGTTTTAGAGTACACATACTTTATTACCATTATGTATTATGAATTATCAATTACTAATTACCAAGCTAATTTTAATATAAATCAAATAGTAGCGTTTCAGGTCTAATTATTAATTATGCGTATAAAAGTACATATATTTTAAAAGTTGCAACTTTGTCTAGTGAATGCGCTTGGCAACTCGTTGAATGTTATCTGATAATGGTTACTATATGAAAGAAAATGTTATGCATGGCAAAAGAGCAATATTTTTCTAATAAAGCATCCCCCGAAAAAAACAAAGAATTCTTTTGATTGTTTTAATTCTAAGGTATATAATTGTTTGAAATATTTACCGAACTACAAGTACAATAATGGATCTAAATAATTGTATATCTTTATATGTATATGTATGTACGTATGTACATAAGTGTGGCTAAGGTATTGAGTGGTGCGGACCACTTTTTATACGCTTGCAGGGTATTATAATTTTAGTCAGAAGTTTGCAAAGCAGTGAAGGAGTCATGTCCGCCCCTATAAATTATTTAGATTCTTGATCAGTATCAACAGGCGAGTCGATCAAGCCATGTCCGTCTGTCCGTCCGTCAGTACGTCCGTCCGTCTGTCAGTTTCTACGCAAACTAATCCCTCAGTTTTAAAGCTATCTGAATGAAACTTTGCAGATAGTCTTCTAGTATATACTCTTACGGATCGAACGAATTTATCATATAGCTGCCATAGGAACGATCGAAAAATTAAAAAAAAAAATTAAAACTTTGCCAGTTTTTAAAATTTTTTCATTAAATTGATAATATAGTCATTTTAAATTATTCTAGAATTTGGGTTTAAATTTTATGAAAATCGGACAACTATATCATATATGTAGCTGCCATAGAAACGAACGTTCAATAGAGAGTAAAATGCAAAACTTTGAATGTAAAAATGTAACTGTAAAACTGTAAATTTAATGTGTGTATGTATATGTATGTATGTAATGTATAGGTGAATATTATGAAAGTTGACATTACAATTTTAATATGTTTTGAATTTTATCAACATTTTGTATGTATTTCCTGCTAGTGTTCGATTACAAACTGCAAGGGTATACTTACAAACTTCGGTGTACCGAAGTTAGCTTCCTTTCTTGTTTAAATTGAAATAGAATCATTTTGTCCAGGAAAAATAAATTGTCCTTCAATATTTATTATTATACCTGGTACCCTATAGGGTACGAGTGTATGATATTTTAAATTCGCTAATTTTTGAAATATTTTCGTGTACTTTAAGATACTGACATTTTTATACCCTTGCAGGGTATTATAATTTTAGTCAGAAGTTTGCAACGCAGTG
>JAEIIH010015235.1:0-12887 GCA_018904745.1 Drosophila orosa
AGCATGTTTTTAAATATTATTAAGTATACGATCTCACAAAGTAAGGATCCCCTTGGGGTTTCCCATGGAAACCTGTCGTCTCGAGTCAACTTTCGAGTGGCAATCAATACGATCACATGATTTCAACGTTTGGAATCAATTAAAGCGCATATCGCATCTTTCACGCCCGAAAACCACACTCAAAATGTCGTTAACTGTCTGGGCGATGGCTTTCCAGCGTTTAACCAACATTAGATGGCCACATGGGTCCACAATCTCGGCTTGTCGAAGCATATGGCACATATGGCTGTGATTGGCATTTCCAAAATTCCGCATTACGTTTTGTTTTTGTTTCAACAGATTTGCAACAACAGCGAAAGAGTTAACAACAACAGATGTTCGGAGCAAAAGGCGAATAGCGAACAAAAAAAAAAAAAGGTAAACGAGTTGCCAACTAGGGACCTAAGGCCAACGAAAGAGATGGCGCTAGTGTGGGAGAGCGGGAGCGAGAGCGCTAGATGGTGGGTCACCGAGAGAGAGAGGAGCCAGAGAGAAAGAGCAACTTGTTTATTTGCCACCCACAACAACTGAGGCTGCTGCTGCTGGCTGCTGGACGCAGAGGAAGATCACCGCTGCCGCAGCATTTTTGCACTCATCTCTTTCTCCTCTTTTTTCTCTTTCTTTAATTTACTTTTTAAGCGAAAAATAATCTTTGTAATTGATTTAGTTTTGTTGTTGTTGACGTCACTTGGCGGTTGAGGTTTCAGCGATATTGCCTTAGCTATTGTTGTTATACTTCGTCGTTGTTGTTGCTGCTCTTGCCCACCACGACACTTTCTACAAGAAAATGTTGAGAAATCAAAAAAAGATGCGACAGCTTCTTCACTATGCGATGCACCGAAAAAAAATACCGAAGATTCCCTTCAAAGTATAAATATTTCATTAATTATTTTCAAGCAGATAAACCACCCATTGAAATAGAATAATAATAATTTATTTTACTAATTAAAGCATTTTTTCAACTGAAAATTTCAAAAATCTTCCAACTTTTCCAATGTGCATTAGTTTCTCGCTCGCGTGTGTATGCGTAATAGCCGCAAAAGTTCATTGGGAAAGTGCAACCTGAACCTGCTGGGAAAATAGACCGCAATTTGCTGATAAGAAAGAGCCCCAGCCCCCCTTTTAAATGGAAAGGCGATCGTCTCTGTTTCAGAGCCGCCGAAAACAAATGAAACCCATTCAGAGATGGAGAATCAGAGGCAATTTAATTGATGGAAACGCGAAACGAAACCAAGAATGCAATCGGGGAACGTGCCCGCCGCTACAGTGGGTGCCATCGTTGAATTACCCCTTTAAATGGGCCCCAATTGGGGTTGATTGCTGCGAGCGCAGGTCAATGCGGAGAGAGAGAGAGACTCTTATCGATTGGATTCTTCCACCGATCGCTTCTGGTTGCAAGTGCAGCATGCGGGTTCTTTGATCGCAATTCGCTTCCAACGTGCATGGATGCGACTTTACGAGGCCCCTAATCTCTATTGGCTTCGATAGGCTTGTTTTGATTAGTTCGGTTGCTTCGATCGTCGCCTGTCGTTCGTGTGTATTCGTAAATAAGTGGGGATGACATCACCGCCGTCTCTCTCACTCTCTGGCGCTCTCATGGAGGCATGGCATCTCTTTTGGCATCCAACACCACCTTTGGACCATGTGTGTGTGCACGTATTTGAGCTACAGTGGGCGTGGGGCATTAAAAACTCTTGGAAATTTGTCAGTTCTATTTTTAACACTGCTCTTAGCTTTCGCAATAACAATGTGGACATGCCAGTGGACTTTTTTAATTCGGAAATGGTGCGAAAAGTGTGTGAGACTATAATAAAAAGAAAGCAAATACTTAATTTAGATTGACAGGCCTAATTTGATAGTTTTATATCGTAATTAAAGGGAATGGACTTAAGTAGTTACTTAATTCTTATAAACCCCGTTCTTATTTTCGTTTGTACATACTTAAACTGAATAAACCATATTTAATTGCATTACACGGCGTACGAGTCGTATGAGTAATATTTAGAAATTATTTTATTTTCTATGTAAAAATCTTAATAATTTAAGTAAACAGCTAAACAACTTAGAAATAACATTAAGATGAGTTGAAAATGTAATGCTCTTTCCTAATTTCTAAAAAAAAAAAAATATTACTCATACGCAATATCTACAAAATACGTATAAATTACTCATACGCAGTGGTGCCTAATTTGCCTAAAATCCCTGTAAATAAGCTTTGATGTGACTCTCCTGGCCCACTGTGCCCCAAAAATACATACCAATACAGACCTGTGTTTGTTGGCCAACAAACGACGAGAGCGCGCTACACAGGCAGCGGGAGAGAGCGCCAACTGCAAGAAAGAGCGAACTCGAAGCCCCCAACGCCAACGCCGACTGACTCTACGGTGCGAGTTGTATCTTCTCGCTTTTCTCAATCAGTCTTTTGGAATTCGCGAAACAATGCGGTCGCCGTACGAAGAGAGCGCTGCCGCCGCCGACCACAAGTTCCAATACCAATACCAATACGGCGGCGCCAATAATAACAATAATTACTATAAAAACTATAATGTGAATGGCAATGGGCAGGCGAATGGAAGCGGAATTGGAAATGGAAATGGCAATGGCAGTGGAATACCTTATCACGCGCGCGAGAATTCGTTGCCATTTAGCTATGGAATAGCCAAAACTTCGACGCCGCTACGCAAAACTCCGACGCCGACGCGAGCGGATAGTTTCCTCGATTCGTTCGATTTTGCCAGTGGAAGCGGAAGCGGGAAGGGGAGTGGCAATGGCAACGGTGCCACCGCCGATATGATAAAGCCACCGGCCCGTCTAACGAGCCCTTTGCTGGTGCGCAAAACACTTGGAAACGGCGCTAGTCCCAGTAGTTCCAACCACACCAACACCAACACCATAGCCAACACATACCACTACAGATCGGGCAGCACAACACCGACGCCGCTGAGAGATACCTTCGAGCAGCAGCTCCGCGAGAGACGGGAAAAGGTGTACAACGAGTACAGGGATAGAGAAAGGGAAGATCGGGAAAGGGAATGGGAACGGGAGAGAGTGCCGCCCACTCCGCCGCAGCGTCACCACTATGCCAGCAATGGCTACGGCAACGGAGTGCTGCGAAATGGCAGTGGAAACGGGCTGGGAACTGGCCCTAGGAATGCCTCGGGGAACAGCAGCAAGTACAACTACGATTTCGAGTTCAACCTGAACCTGGACGACCTGAAGCAGCAGCAGCAGCAGCAGCAGCAGCACGAGGAGCAGGAGCTCGCCGCTCCCTATACCACGCGCAACATTCACTTTGAGGATATGCGACGGGAGCAGGATGTGCCAGATGGTGTGGTCAACCGGCGGACGACCATGGAACGCAATTATCACACAATTAACAGCTTGGAAGCGACCCACAAACGGCAGCAGTTGGAGCCGCTGGAGCAACTGGGCGCCGTTTATGGCCAGAACCACCTGGAGACGCTCACGCGCACTCGTCGCGATCTCTCCACGGCCGCTGCGCCACATCTAGCTCCATTGCCATCGCCATCGCTGCCATCGCTGGCATCGCCGGGTTCGCCCATCTATGCCACTAGTGCGAAGAGAGTGAGCAACCCAAATACCAATGGCCAAGTGCAGATGACGCCTAGTCCCACCAGCAGGCCAGAAACGCCCGCCTTTCCGGTCACACCGCGCACGCCTTTTGGGGCAGCCTCGTCGGCATCATCAACTGGGTCGACCCAGTTGGCCTCGGAGTCCATCTACCAGACGGGGCCGCGTCGCGGAGGCGGAGCTCTGCCGCCCATGGAGGTTTCCGCCGATTCCGTCAAGTTTGCCAGAAGCTCGGCCAAGTTCTGGTACAAGCCCAACCTGACCCGCGAGGATGCCATCGCTCTCTTGGCCTCGGCCCAGCCAGGCACTTTTCTGGTCCGCGACTCCACCACCTACAAGAATTCGTACGGTCTGGTGGTGCGAGTGGCCCAGCCACCGGCCGGATCTGCGGAGCTGGTGCGTCACTTCCTCATCGAGCCCACACCGGATGGCGTGCACCTAAAGGGCTGCGACGATGAGCCCGTCTTCACCTCACTGTCCGCGCTGGTCTTTGAGCATTCCATCAGCCAGCTGGCGCTGCCCTGTCTGCTCCGCCTGCCCGACCGGGACATAGTGCCTCCGGTGAGGGCCACAACGCCGGCGCAGCAGCAACTGCTCACGCACGGTGCTGCCACCAATGTCCTGTGGCTGTTCTCCTGCGACACAGAGTCGCTGACCGGAAACGAGGCTATCCGCAAGGCCATCCGGCTGATGTACGGCCAGCGTCCGATGCCGCAGCCCACGGAGGTGCACTTCAAGGTCTCCTCACAGGGTATAACCCTCACGGATAACACACGCAAGAAGTTCTTCCGGAAGCACTACACGGCGGATGTCATCTCACACTGCGCCATCGATCCCGAGAACCGGATGTGGACCAGCGAGGGCGACCCTGAGAAGAAGACCATCTTTGCGTTTGTGGCCAGGAGGTCGCACAGCTCCACGGATAACCAGTGCCATGTGTTCTGTGACCTGACCGTAAGCCAGCCAGCGGCGGCGATTGTCTCTTTCGCCAATCGAACCCTGCCCACCGAAAAGCTGCGCAACTACGTCCTCTAGGAGGGCAAGGGGCATGGCAAGCGGGCATGGGTTTACAGGTCAGTCAGCAGGATTCCACTGGAGTGGAACAAACGCGCAGGTGAGAGCATGAGGGGGGCACACGAGCAGAGAGGGTGCAGTTTGTGATGGGCCATAAACGAGCATTTCTTGGGTGTGGACCACCGGCCTTGAGAGGTGAAACTGCCAATTACTGTGGGCCCTCGATTAGCTGAACTTGGACTGTGAAATTTCCATTGATGATTCATAGTTTCTGAAGTGTTATTATCTTTTGATTGATGGGTGGAAAGTAGATTATTCGGTAATTATGATTAGAGTTGAGGTATCCAAAGAAAAATATATTTTTTGTTTGGTTTAAGAGCTCTGTTTTGTTTGTTTTTGGAAATATTTGAGGTATTTCCTCTTAAAACTCTTAAGCGACTTGTGAAAGTGTTGTAAGTTTAGGTTTGATAACAGTTTGTTATGAACTTGGCAAGCAATTTTCGTTATCTGTTTTGTGTAAGGCGTTGAACTAATAATCCTTAAAGATGATTACTAATTAGTAACTTAAAACAGTATCAGGTAAAAGTTATGTAGAATAATGCTGAAAACTTGATACTTTTAAGTCTTATATTATGGATACTCGACTCTTTTAAGTCTTATATTATGGATACTCGACACTTTTAAGTCTTATATTATGGATACTCGACACCTCTTAGTCTTATAGTTTCTCTCCTGAGCTCTTACTGGTAGCAATTCATTCATCATCGTTCTTCGCACCGCATGGGAAAACTATTAAAAACGCTTCAGTTTCTTCCGTTGGCTGGGGCTCGTCTTGGGTTTGTTTACTTTACATAATGCCTGGTCTGGTCTGTTTGGTTTGTTTGTTTGTTCAACGGTCTCCATATACTGCCGAGCGAGCGCACACACGTATCCCAGAGCAGAGCCCCATATAGAAGCATTTGGCTAACATTTCTGACTCTGACTCTGACTATACATTTTTCGCAACGGAAGTTTCTGTCATGAGTCAGTCAGCCGTTTGGTTGCCCATAAATGATTGAGATTCAAATTCGGTGGAGCTTCCTTCTCAATGAAAGGACCACACCTAGGTTTTCGGTAGCTGTTAGCCCCAATTTGGTATTTCTTTTGATTTGATTAATACCCTCCCTCCCCCTGTCTGCCTTTCACGGTCATGTGCTGAGGTCGCCCGATAAGGCCTATAGCGCTTAACTGTGCATTGCCATGCTACAGAGGCAGCTTTTTCATTTCCATTACTTGCCTTACCTTACCTTACCTTACTTAACGGGCGAGCATTTGTTGCTATCAGGCGGCCAGGTGATCCAGTCAGTAGTGCCGAACATTGGCTGAGAAATTGGGGGTCTAAAAAAAGATCTGCCCACGAGAATCATAAATTCCTGAGAGAGCTTTTGAAGATATATTGTGGAATCTCACTTGATAAGAAACTCGTTCCTTCTACCTTGAATCTCTTGAGTATTTTTCACTTGAACTATAAAACCAAAATATGCAAATAAACAGACGTTCCGTTCGTTCGTAGAAATCGATTTTGCGTACCCAAGTATATAGCGCAAAAGTTTAAATAAATTCATACAAAAACCAAAGGCACACAATTGCGCATTTTACAAAAACCGAACCCGAACACACAAAAATTAATTCCAGTCGCGTTTGCGTTTATTTTCTGTATTTATTCGTGTTTCTCTCCCCATAAGTGGGGGAGGTCTGAAAATAAAATAATAAATATTATTAAAAAAAAAAAGGGGCTCCCCTCCGCCAATGGTATTCAGCCTCGAGGGCTCCCATTGTTTTTTCCGATCGAATGATCTATTTGATCTGCAATTAAGCAACTGCTAAACGAACACGTACATAGGATTTATATAGTACATTTGGGGATTTAGATTTATGACCTTGCTGCTCCGATCTAAACGAATTTCTTCTTTCATCTTCTCCCATTGCAGGCCAAATGGAATTCGTCCAGTGCTGTAGAATGTACTAACTAATCAACTTTACGAAATTGTGTCTTGCGATATAATGAGCTTAACTACGAATTAATGTTAACAGAAAATGATGTCAGCCGTAGTTTATTTAGACACGCACACACTCCGCGAGAAGGCGGCAATATTTATGGCAAAGCTAAAATACTACACACATGTGTGTATTATCAACTGGAATTGACTAAATGCACAGTGGGACAGAGAGCCTGATAACAGCCAAGTGGGGAAGTGCCAATTCATATTTGTTTATATGCTCAAGGTATAAACAAAGCTATGATTGTGTTCCACTGTGCAGCTGAGAATTGGAATTGATCACCGAAAGTTGACGTTTTATTAGCAACAAAAAAACCATACAGATGTGTATATACTTTTGAGTTGTGTGTGCGTATTTATATATTTTCCTACGGCTACAAGGTGCGCTTGTCAGACAAACGGAAATAAACTAATATATATATCAGATAATTTAAAAACGAATTAATGTTAATGTTAGAAAGTTGTTGAATAAAAACCCCCACAAGTCCCCTAATTTATACCAGTATAATATCTAAACATATATGTATTTGCGTAATAGGCTTAAGCTTTACTAATGCAGTCAATATAAATAAACGAATAAAGTGCAATGTTGTTAAACAGATAATAATGGTTTACTATTATTTTCGCCGAGATACTGACTGGCAGCATCTGTTAAATATTTGTTATCTAACTAAAAAATACAGACACTACTGCTCCTCGTTCTACATTTCAGGGCTGTTGTTAATGTCATATATCAACAGACATGTGTTGAGTCGTCGTCATCGTCGTCGCTGGCTTTTGTTGAACAATTAATTGTGTATATACCCACGGGCAATATACAATATAATACTATATATGCATATGTATGAACACCGCGGAGCAACAATTGTTTTGTAATTCAATCTTATCGTCTGACATCGTTGAGATCTCTATGGTCAAGCCAGCCAGAGGAACACTCTACTCCAGTCCAGTGCAGTCACCCTTGCAGCCATTTGGATTCACTGCTCCAAAAGATACAAGCTACCAGATATGAAAAGTGGATGCTTAATGCAATGTATTTAGGTGGCAGCAAGCAGCAGGCAACCCACAGTCAAGTGTGCCAAGTGAAATGAAAACGCGTCCGTCGACTCCGACCTTGAGATCAATTTGTGGCGGCCTGACGTCACCGCCTTTCAATAGCAAAACAAAAACCAACCAGACAGCTGCCTTGCTTCTGAATTTCTTACAGAATTCTTACAAATTAAATTTTAGGCTAATGCTCCCCAGCGATCTCCTGACTAGAAGGTACACCCACAATTTAATGATGATTCGTTGGCGCCCATGTAGTATTTCGGCAGCCAACATTTATTCTATTTTTTGAACGGACTGCTAATTTCGCTATACGTATATGTATATGCTGTGTTTTGTCGCCGAAAAGAGACCGAAACCTGTTTGTCATGTTCTTTGCCTAAATTTGATAATTAATTGATTGGCGGAGAAACAGCAAAGACGGCAACAATTCCAGGTTGCATGAGCTGCTCTGAGGCAAACACACAGCCTTATCCGCCGCTGCGGTGACGAAAGCAAAAGCCACCAAGATTCCAAGCGAGACGACACATTGCAGGTTTTTTTTTGTATCTTACATTTAATACATTTTTGGATTTGGTTGTTGTGTGTGTACAAAAGTGAACATAAAATCAACGTTCGTTCGGTGTGTGTTGTGTGTTTGCTTTAGATATCTACATAGCTACATATACAATATCGTTCAGTTAAACATAATAAATACATTTCAATAATATATATATGCTAGCATACTTGTGTTTTTGTGTATGTATATATAACAAATAATACATCCAGATTTAGCGGAGCCCCAACCGCACTCGGCGGACCCCCAGCCGGCAGATTCAACATTACGCGTGAAAACAGAATTTCGTGTGTGTACAAAAATACATTATAATATATAGCCCCGCCACATCCCGGGTTCCCTTCCGTTCCAATTAGATTTGAGGCCTCAAAATTGATCTAGTCTTCAAATATGTGACACAAAATTAAAGCCTGTCAATTTGAATTCAGCAAAACCTGATTGGGGATTGGTGATAATAAAAAGCTCAAAGAGAGAGAGAAATAACTCATAAGGCGCCACTAGTCCTGTGCCTGTAATCAAATATGGTTTGGGTATCCGTGTTGTGTTTTTCTTTTTGTCTCATATTTAAGCTTAGTTACAAAAATTTCTCTAGGTTTTCACGAGCCTATTGCCATATTGCCATTTTCCGTTCCCATTCTCGCTGTCTTTTGGAGTTGAAAGGGAGCGTTTAATTTGACTTTGCCGAATACGGACTGGTTGAGCCCACTGACGGCGGGGTGGGCGTTGCTCCACTACGTATACCATCGCCCTCGCACACATATTTGCCTGCAAATACACAAGAGAGTTAATCCCAGAGACACAATGGCTCATTATCCATTTATACATACCGGAAACGAAGCGCCTTTTAACCAGCGACAGGCGATACCCGCTGCCCTGAAGTTCGAATTCAATGCCCGACAGCGTGGTGCCTTCACAATTGAACTGCGTGGCCAGAAGCGCCGGCGTCGAAGGACCATCGTTGAGCTCTAGACGGGCTCGCAGAGTGCCCACGCCGCCATCCTGAGAATTCTGCGATATGTCCGTAAAGTTCCACACCAAACGATTTGATTCGCCCAACCTGGCAAAGGTTAGAAAGGGATTAGGAATAGCAGGAAATGTAAATGGAAAAGGCTTTAATATAAATTTATATTTCAGCACTGCGATAAATCAATATTCTGATTAATATATCAAACATTTTGTGAATACTCTTTCGAAATATAAATTTAATGTTAAATGCTACTTTTGTAAGATAAATCAATACCCTGATCGTACTTTATACAACCCAAAATGGGATAAGAAAAGCAAATCCTCCTCCTCTTTTTACTCACCAGGCAGAATGCGGCTTCGACTGGACATTCCGGACAGATCCATTCACCGGCACCGAGAGTGTGACATTCAACAGAGGCGAGGCACTGGCCATGGCATGATTATTGTACTTGTAGTCAACTTTGAGCGCCGTGTAGCTGGACTCGCACTTCCAGTAGCTAACCAGCTGGAAGGGACACGAGCTGGCACCCGGCTTGGTGCGCACCTGATACTTAAGTATGTCCACATTGAAGTAGGATGCCGTGGGATTGTTCTCCGCCTGCCTACGCAGCAGGGCCGTCAAGGCTCCCATATTGAACTCGAGCATTGTGCTCAAGCTGCTCGATTGCTGACGATCTCTGCAGATTTAAAAAGAGATTAATAAGCAAGGAATGTAGTTAAATATTCGTAATATTTAAGGAATGCACTTACATCTGAACGAGTTTTGCATTGGGCACCATATTCTCCAAGTTCTGAACGTGCTTAATGCGAAAACCCAGCTTGGCTGGATTGGGATTATTGGCTAATAGGCCGGCAATGCCGGCCGGGAATGATAGCATCATATCACCGGACACCTTTACCTGGCACCGCGACTCGTCGCTGCCCCGAAAATAGGCGTGAATGATCTCATGGAATGCCACCGCCAGCGGTATGGTGTCCGAAATACCGATCGTCAGCGGCGAAGGGCCCCGCGACGATCCCACCCCCCCAATGGCCGTGCGGAACTCCAAACTGCCAATGCTTTCCGCTCGATTCATGGCCGTTGTCACCGGTGCCGGCGACATTCGTCCGCGTCCGGGGGCAGTGCCCCCCGCCGTGGCCGCTGGTCCAATGGCTATCATGTCAGAGCGTCGCGATGGCGGTCGCGGTATGGCTATGCTGCCGCCTGTGGAGGCCGCCGATGTTGGTGTGGGTATTTGTCTGCCTGGCGGTTTGCCCAGCGTTGCGGAAGCCGGTGCCGACATACTCATGTCTCCCAGCTCGGAGAAGATGTCGCCCAGATCCGCATAACGATTGTTGGTCGTGTTGTTGGCATTGTTATTATTGTTATTGGACAACGTGGGACTCTGGAGCGGGGCATACGGATGGACACTGGCCGTGGGCGTGGAGGCATTCGATATTTCCGGCGACTGTTGCCGGGAGGCTGGTGCTCCTCGCGCTCCCTGCAGTTGCTGGCTGTGGTGCTGAAATAAATATAATTACCTATTAAATTGTGTTCAATTAAAATTCAAACTTCAACTCACTGAAAACACTCCAGTTGGTGATAGGGAAATATTCTCCACAGTGGCACGCAGCTCGTCCACGCTGGCGGACATGGGCGCCTGACCATTCTTTAGCGGCTTGATGCTCACATGAATCCGGCGCTCCTGCTTGTCATTGTCCGAGTCCGTATCCGAGTCGGAGTAAAAGCTGCCAGCTAAAATATGTCAAGAGATTTATATTAAATATTGAGAGCTATATATACTATATTTCTGACCTTTCCCCTTCTATTTACATCCCTTCTTTTTATCAATCCCTTTAAACCCATTTACTACGTATACTTACATTTATCCTGGCCCTCTTCCCAGGCTATCTCCTTGGCTGGCTGTATGCTGAAGCCCTCTTCATCCACTTCATAGCCCGTTCCATTGCCACTTGCGCCGCCGCCGGGAGCTGTGGCCGAGGCCGAGGTTGTGAGAGCTCCGGCATTGGGTAGACTGCCGCTGGCGCCAGCTGTTGCTGCTCCTCCACTGCCGCCCATGCTGCTGGCGCCCGCTGAATCCACGCTGCCCTGAGCCGAAGTGGCTGACAGGGCGGCCAGGCCACCGCCTGCACTGCTGCCACTGGAATTCTGGGTCTTCATGCTGCGCCCATGATCGTCATAGTCCAGCAGCGTATTGTTGGCTCGATCCGCACTGCAAAAGTTATTTGAAATGATCAGTAAAGTATGCACTACCAAGCAGGCAAACAAAGCTCTCACCTGGTAAGTCGTTCCTCTTGAATGTGCTCTGCAGCCTCATTGTCTTTCTTTTTCTTTGCCTTTTTGGTTTTCGTCTTGTCGCGACGACTTCGTAAAATACCAGAGACTGCCGGCGAAATAGTATTCGAATTAGTTCGAGAATTATATTAACGTTAACAACAAATGACTTAGTTGCAAGCTAAGGACTAAGAGAACACACAGGAAAGAGAAAGAGTTAACACTAAACTCTAGGTGGTTTCAGGAGATGTTAAAACTTTGCTTTGTGGTGGAAATATATAGTTTACAGTCGAAACTTAAATGTAACTTCTTCCTCGGAACTCAGAACTCAAACACCGCCATATAAGAATGCCTTAAAAAAATGATTTGAATGTTAATTGGGGATGAGTTAACAATAATAAGCTCAGCACACAGAAAAGCCTTTCAACATTAAGCCTGGATGCATGCGTTTTTTTTTCGGGTGTATATTTTTAGTAGTAGTTGGAAAGGTTTGGAGGATGTTGGTTTCACTTTCATTGGACATTCTTGGATCATTTACCCTGAGAGTTCGATGTGAATATATTTAAAAGTGACGTTGCACGTCTGGACGTTGTGGTCGTTGTGGCGGCGGTTGACGCTGCTGCTGATGCTGATGCTGAAGAGGCTGCCGCCGTCTGCTGGAGATGCTCTTGCTCATTTAATGATTTCGATAGTTGCTGCTCGCTTGTCGTTGCATTCAATGCTTGCTTTTTCGTCGCACTAGCACTGGGTGTTAAGGCCTCTGTTGCCGCCTGTTGCTGTGCCTGATCTAAAGTTTTGATTTACGATTAGTTGATAGGTGCATGGATGGATAAATGGATGGATAGATGGATGGTTGGATGGATGATGGGTGTTGATGATGGATGTATGGTTGGTTGATCGGCAAAGCAATGGCGGAAGACGTATGTATATAGAAGCATATAGAAAGACTTGTGTTAGTGCTATTAGTTCAACGGCTTTCGTGGCATTTGTGTGCGTGTGCTTATGACGGTGTGTGTGTGTGTGTGAGTGTGTAGGTGGTGTGTTCAATAGTTTAGGCAGAGTCCCGATTGACTAATTGATTGATTGACTGATTGGCTGGTGTTTGAGTGTACAATTTCAGATAGAATTCAACTAAAAAAACAAAAGTAAATGTACATGTAAATTAAAATATAAACCATTATATACAAAAATAGGGATGAATATCGAGAAGAAAATTCTGATATCAACAAAAATTTGATGTATCGAAATTGATAAATCGAAAAATATCGAATTACATTAAAATATGGATAAATCGAAAAATATCGAATTTAACATTAACATATCGATAAATAACCGATTCTTTTTATCAAATAGATATTGA
>JAEIIH010015239.1:0-10686 GCA_018904745.1 Drosophila orosa
AAGACTAAAAACCTACAGCAAAATATTATTTTTGTTAAGAAAAGGAACATGTTTACGTCTTGTTTAGTTTCTATAACGTTTTTATATAAAATTAACTTAACAAATAATTTGTTAAGCTTCACTAAATGCATGAATAAATTAATATCTATAATTTCTTAATAGATAAACCCTAAAATATTTTTTAAACTTCATTTAATACATGAATATCTTTATATCTATAACTTCTTAAAAGATAAGCCCTATTATCTTCACCCAAACTGTGTTCTTGGATTCTCCCCACCTATAAACACACATTTGTCTTCCCCTATATAGATTTTGCTATATATTTTTATTTGTCTCACGCTTTCAATAATTGCCAGTATTACACGTGGCCCTAATAAATTAGTCTTGGACTTGGTCCTGGTCCAGGCTCCTGCTGCTGCTGCTTTGTTGCTGCTTTGGCTTATAACTAAACGAAAACAGGCGACAAACTTGCCAATAGGTTTGGGCTATTTCGGCGCGTCACTCATACGCCCCGTGGTCGCGCTTCTCTCGATATCGCATGACATTGTGTTGACTTTAATTACAATTTTTACAGATATTTGCATAAAGCATTTACCATGCATCCTGGCAGCTGTGTCCTGCGGCAGTTTTGAAGCCACATTAAAACTCAACCGCGATGCCTAAAATTATGCCATGTCGAAATGCAAAATGATGCCACATCAATATGCAAGCCAATGCCACAGCTCAATCACATTTAAAATTTCCGCCTTCCCCCCGTCGGAACAGAAAACAAAAATCTAAAATCAAAACGCAAATGAAAATGATGCGGAAATGGCCATATATAATGACTAAAAATTCCCAGTCTCTCTGCCCGGTTCTTGTGGGCATTTGCCGGATATTGAACGGATTTGAGCTGCATATGTGACGGCGCGGAATGATTGAAGCCATTGTCAGAATATCGCACGTCGAACATGGAAAACTTGTTACGGATATGGGAGGCGGACTTCCAATAGATGGCATTCCGAGCAAATAAACTTTAGCCTCTAACTACGGGCATTAAAACGTAATTGTCGAGTGATTCGATTTGGGAAAGTGCACTGGGGAAATTTAATTTAAGAAATTAAATCCTGTAATTAATTATTTCTAGTTTCTTTAAGGTTTTCATATCAATTAATTATTATTAATTGATGTATTTAGCTTTAATACTCTTTTAAATACAAATTCCTTCACCTTCCAGGCCTTGTTTCTCCCTCTGCACAATTGATAGTTCTTGAGTTAAGTTTATGCTACAGTTTAGCTAAATAGAACAATTCCCTTCGATGACTTATTCCGTCTGTAGTTGCGATTTCAAGTGCTCTCAAGACAATGGCGGATTTTAAGAGGTTGCGCGCTTAATGGCACATTAACTCATCAAAGCAACCGCAATTCGCCCGCTGGGAAACTCCCCCCCTTTGTGATTTTCCCCACGATTTTCCCCCGCACTTCACACTTCGGCTTTCCTCCATCCCCTGAACATCATACAACATTTTAACAGCTGTCAGTTTTATGGCGCGTGACTTTTACGACAGCCGGCGGAGTAGGTAACAAAAGGGAGATGAGGGGCAGGATATAGGGGAGATATATAGCTGCCGGCGAATTTCGGAAATCGGTTTTAATTGCCAACTAGAACAACAACGCGAATAGCAATAACAATCAGCAAGTACGCCAAAAAAAGCCATACAATTTTTGGCAACAAACATGCATAAAACTCGAGTATAGCGAGCATAAAAATAGTTTTATTTTAATGTGGGAAAAGCAACGACCATTCAACAATTCAGCAATGCCGCCGCTATATTGATGTTCTTGTGCTTGTGTAAATGTTTGAGTGCTGCATTTTATTACATTTTACACACTAACTCTGAAACAAAACTCATTTTAATATGCAACACCAGGGCGGGAGAGTTGATTGGTTCTGGCGATACACATTAAATGCGTGAAGCGATTTTCGAAAATGTTTTCCACCGAAAGTTCGTTCGTCGTGCAACTGAAAACTGGTTGAAAACTGAAAACTTTTTAAATGCATTTGCCTTTGCATTTATTTTGCAATCAGGGGTGGAGGTCGACGCAGCCGACGACGACGACGACGACATGCGAGCGAGAATAATAAAAGTTTCTTAGCAATTTTCTCACAGCGCGGCGGTAAGAACAAAAACGGATTTTTGCCCTTAAAAAAGGAAAGGATATCGAAGAGGGTATGTATCCTATTTTAAAACTGTTGTTAAAACAGTCAAATATATTAAATTGTTTGGCATATGCAGCCATAATTCTATACGAAAACTTACTGATAGTTAAAAATTATCACTTGGAAAGTCTATAATAGTCAAAAACTCACTTAAGGCCACCCTCTAGGTAGTGTATTTTAATTTCCTTCTTTACCTCGCCTTACTACCTACATAACACGGCATGTTCTTCGGGCTGTTACTCCTGCTTTCGCCTGCCTTTCTGCACAAACTTTAATATTATTATCAATTTTCGCACAAGCTGCAGAAAATTGCATGCAATTTCCACGGTGGCGGCGCCAGATCCGCTTTTCCACCTTTTCCCCAACCAACACACAAAAGGTGCAAAATATCGCAACACATTTGGTGGACGGCATAAGTTATGGCTCGACCGCAGGTAATTAAATACCATGTGAGAGAGGTCCTTGCTGGTCCTGGCTGCCTGCCCCTTGGCGCTTTCAAAATTCGCTTAGCTTTCGTTTAACTGCCGTTGAATCGCATCCTGTTAATGAGCAACTAGATGCTGTTGTGTTTTGTTTCGGCTGCTGCGGTTAACAAGCGCCTTGTTTTGTTTGTTTGCCGGTAATTACAAATTCATGAAACACTATCATTAATTCACCGGAGTTCAACAGAGGCGCCGCAGGATGTTTGGGGAGAATCAGATAGCTCTTAAGGCGTTATATGAAGCTATAATGGATTTGAAAGTAGTTTAATGATTAAACTTTAATCATATATTAAATATTGTTTTCTATTAAAAAGGTTTGCCTTTTAAAAGTAAGTTTTCAAAAAAGTATAGTTAAATAAATACATACAAATTAAAAACATGTTTAAATAAATTAATTATGTATAAAAAAGAACTATATATAATTTATTTTAATCCACAAACATAATGGTTTTGAAGGACCTTTGTATTATTTTTAGAGTTTCTATAAATAAATGTATTTAAAATTGTTTAAATATATTTTATAATTCACCTAAAATATTAATAAACCCATTTTCATATCAGATATCCTTTTGTTTAATACAAAATCAATTTCCTCCTTTCTCTTAGTAATTTATACAATTTTTATTATTTTTATTTCTGAATTTACAGCTCAGTTTTGTATGGTGTTTGAGTTTATTGCTTACCACTTTGTCAATTTGTATTTCCAATACATTTGGCTTTAGTCGGATGCCGTTCCCGAGCGCAGAGAGAGAAAATAAACTGCACCCAAGGAATGCTCCACAATGAACTGCAGAAAAAGGGTTTGGAAATCCAATTCGAACCTTGTTGCGCACTAAATTTTCAAGTGTCAAACTAATGGCCTAAGAAATACTTTATAGCTAAAATTTTAAACAATATAGTTGGAGGGTGAGGGCAATGGCGAGGGCGAGCGAGACGCATTTCCAAAGGCACAATTCAATAAAATATCCATTGTCCTGGCGCAGCTCCTCTCGTCTTTTGTCCAAGTCCTGCGTTTGTGTGTATCTGTAACTATATCTGTGTGTGCACGCATCATTCATCCGGCGGCCATATTGAGGCAACATATCCGGCGACAGGATGCCAAGACAAGAAAATTTCATGCTTTGTACGTTTCCGCCTCGCATCGTCCCTGTCCCTGCCCTGCCTCAACCCCATTTTCGACCCTTCTGCCTGCGCGCAGGATTCTTGTTGTTGACTGCCAGTGCTTATATTTTATTTCATGCCAACAGCACTGTTTAATTACACACAAAAGACAACACACACACACAAAGAGGTAGATAGAGAGAGAGAGAGAGAGAGAGAGAGAGCGAGCGACAGCGGTGCATGTTAGCCTGCCACACGGACACAGATATCCTTCTTTCTGTATCCTTGTGCTCCGCTCCGTATCAGGTAATGGCTGCCCTTGCTCGCATGCAATTTATATTTTCTGCTCTCACTGTCGCTTCTCCTGAGCCTCGATTTGGACTCCAGGTCCTGGCCAATGTCCTGGGCATCTCCCCGTTGCACCCATCCCTTTGCAGTGCAATTAAGTTCGACTGCAAGACAAAAGGCATGTTGTTTGATATCTGGCCAGTGTTGCTGCTTCCTCCTGGAGTCCTCTTTCAACTAATTTCTCAATTGTTATTTTTATGAGAAGCATTTTCACAGCATTACAGAAATAATCCTGATGCCAAAATAGCAAAAAATTGCTCTCAACAAAGTGTGTTTTAGTGCGATAATAACTGATTAAGAATCGCGTTGACAGATGCACCTGGGAAAAATTGATACAAATATATATATTCTTCTTTACTTTTAGATAGGAAAATTGGTATATCTTGTATTGGTAGTATGACAACCTAAATAGTTTGCGGAGATTTTAGTGACTTGAAACATAATTTATTTTTAAAGCTATACACTCTAGATTTTTACTAGTGTTTAATCCCAGTTTCTGCCCTGTTTTTGTCATAATAAATTGGATTTCTTTGGGAATAAAAAGCACTGAGCTCTTGTGTGCAATTTAACGATGAGTCCAGCGATTGGCAACAATTACAAATTGCTATTTGTGAAGTGGTCGATGAACTTTGAGAGGCTCATATCGGGTCTGTCTTGTCACTGCTCATGTGCACATTAATAATTTTGCCATTATTAATAGTGTTTTAATACCCGCTGTTTCTTTCTTTTTTTTAGCGCCGTTTGGGGAAATTATTTATCCGATTCTTAACAATTGCATCATAAATTTCATTAAAGAAAGAACTCTTTGCTGTACAATTTATCATCTGGTAATTGATAATGCCAGCGCCTAGGACTATGCCGCGCCATGTTGATTAATTATCGCAATGACAACGGCAATGGCAGAAGGGAAAAACAACAGAAAAGCAACAGCGGCAACAAAAAGCGATAGCGCAACAATGCAAAGTTATCGCTGCAAAAATATTTTTCAAAATTTCAACGCCGAGCATGATTTATGTTGGAATCCTTGGCCTCCTCTCCCGTTCGAAAAGCCGAAGGACGAGGCAATGGCCTGGATGTGAATGTGGGGCTAAAAGCATTGAAAGGTCTCGGTGCCGCAGTGTTTTTTGCTCTTTGATTCCTCCACTGTTGCTGTTTGTTTAATTAAAAACGCAAAACTTTTGCGGTTCACAGCCAAATTAAATTATGTTCAATTTAACTTTATGGTTCCACTCCGCTTTTCTTTTCTCTTTTCTTCTCCCCTCTCCACAGACTTTCTGTGGCGGAAAACCCTCACAATAAGTGAGTATTGAGTGTGACCCCAACCTGAATTTGGAAAGTTTTCAATTTCCGAATTACGAGGGGGCGAAAAAAAGAAAGTGCCATCATCAAATGTGTCGAAGGCGAAACAATGGCGCAAATTGTACACAGAAAGCTGAACTTGGCTTTCGGTTTTATGGTCTCAGTTTTGTTGACAACGCGGCGTATGCGCAATTTGTGACAAGTTGCCCTTTGTAGGAACTTTCTTTCTTGCGACATTGTTTCAAGGTTCCACAAAAGCCAAGATGAGAACTTGGCCAACATTCTGCTTGAAGTGTTTGTTAAAAAGTTGCCTTCTTCAGGCGGCCTGCCTGCCCAGGACAGCGGTTTTCTGGCCACGCTTTAAGTGGCCCAGCTATTTGATGGAAATGATTGACAGCCGCCTATGTCGGAACGAGGAGGCCCAAGTTTTCGGGCAACTCCAACTCCAGCAACAGCCTCAGTCTGTTAGAGCCGTGGACGACCAAGTTAAGTTGGCCGAAACAAAGTGCAAAAGTCAGGCGAAAGTTTGGGCTTTCGGCTAAGCTGCAGGTAACGGAGCAGAACTCCAGCTACTCGCCGCCACCAACCTTAACCATTCACAATCAGGCAGCTGCAACAGTCAACTAATTCCCAGAAATGTTTCGCAAAGGTTTTCCATTCAACTTGATTGACAATGCCATGGAAAATGCCATGCCAGAACGGAGTTATGCTCTCTGACTGACTAACTTATTATTATTAAGCTCAAATAGGAAAGAAAATGGAGGTTAAGATTATTTTAAAGGATGGCCATCAAGTTAGCAGAGGGCAGCTTGGAAAATTAAACTTTTGATTGAACCATAATTTGCCCTTAATTATTTGTGAAATAATTATTTTATTAATCAATATATTTTCGATTTATCTTCAATATAATGTATTATTAGCTTGCCTACCACTTTTAAGGCTTAGAAATACGTTCTAAAATATACAAAAATCCTCTTAAATTAATCACAACTCAATTTAAAAACCAAATATTAAATCTATAAGCAATAGAGGGCCTTTTGCCAGGCCATAACATTAATAACTCATTTCGCTGCGGCACTCGAACTACCCTTGACTCAACTCAACACAACTCAGATTGTAGTTAAATTTTTGTTAACTGATTTGTTGGCCACTTGAAACTACCGCAAAAATGGCCGCCACTCAGGTGTAATTGCACACAAATAGCTAATAATGTTCTGCCAATTCCCGATAACTGCAACAATTGCCAGGCAATTGAAAAATAACAAAAATTGAGCAGTCATCGCTGGCCGGCCAGGCAAACTTACATGGCAAGGCAACCGTTTATTTATAAATCATTTTATTGTCGGATTTATATACATATATATTCGCAGTCCGACGACCACCGTCGGGCGTTGGAGTTTCTATGCCAATAAGCAGCTTACCGGAAGTTGTAATGCTGTAAATTTAGATTTCCGGCCGCAAGTGCAGCGCCATTGGCTTGGCAACATTTGCAGCCCTCAGGCAAACAAAAAATATAAAAAATAAAAATAAAGGAAAAACGTACAAAAAGCCAAGCCAAGCCGAAAAAAAGAGCAGAAAACTTTTGCCACAATTTCATTGAATGCCGGCCACTCCCCCGTTTAGAGCCATTTTTCGTCCAAGGTATAAGCAAAAAGTTACCGGCTTTCGCCAGCTTCAGATTTTCCGAAAAAAGCCAGTCTACAAAAAAAAAACCGCAACTCAAGCGAAACCTGCGACCAATTTGCAAGCCAGAAATATTTCTAGAAAAAAAATATAAAAACTATTAAATAGAGGAAAATGCAGAGCCAAAACACCGTCTGGGTAATTGACTGAGACTGGAGCTGATTGTCCAGTCTGGAGTTACTGTCGTCATCTGTCCATTAATCACGTCCTAATGTCGGGCCACACGAGTCTGTCAGGGCACACTAATGATCTGTGCTTTACACATGTACCCATGCCTGGCCTATAGATGAAGCATCTCGGATGTCCATTCTACTCCTTTCTTGTGCAATGCAGGCAAAGAAAATTGATTGATTTTGCTTCAGTACTTTATGAGTTGTAAGTAAAAATGATTACTGATAAATATAGGTTAAAAACTTTATTATAAACTCTTTTAAAAAAGTGTTAAGGTATTGTAATACTAATTAAAAATCTTCAATAACATCTAAGCTACTCGGACATTGTTAATATCCCTCAAAAGCGACCAAAATCCTCTATTTTTTCCACATAAACTTACAGAGCACTTCTTCATAATTTAATATAATTTTCTTTCGGTGTGGTCAACGTCTACTGGCCTCCAGTGTTCCACTTAACCAACGTGTTTCATCTTTCTCTCTTTGGTTGCTCCGGCTAGCTGTGTTGCTGCTGCTGCTGCTGCTGTTGGTGCTGCTGCTGCTTCTGCAACGTTTTTTATCGATAAAGTGCAATCAATTTTTACAAATGGGATTATTTTCTCGGCTCCTCTGGCTGTGCCCTGCCTTGGCCAAACGAATGAAACGAACGAACGAATTGTAATTTGTTTTCCCCATGCATTTGTTATTGTTCTCCGACTGTGTTTGCCGGGCACTCTCTGTCGCAGGAGTCTTAGTGAAGTCGCCGCATTATCTTACGGCTATATCTAGTGCTACATATGTATGTACCCCGCAGTCCCACCAATCCGGCGTTCCACTTCCATTTCCACTGCGGAAAAGTCAGGTGGAATGCGATGCTCCTCCACACGATGGCAATGCAAAGCAGCTTTCGATAGAGATTTATGCTTGTTGGTAGTTTTGCTCATAAAAATGCATTTTTATTGCTCTGACTGCGCTGCCTTTTGGCTTTTCCCCTCGGTTTTTCCCCCATGTTCTCTGGTCTTCCCATCTTTTTTCTCCTGGTTTTGGCTTTTGAATATTGAGTTAGGTTTTCGGGTTGCTGCGCCAAAAGGTATGCAGCAGTTTCGGTTTGCTTTGTGTGGGTCGCTTTGTCGCCGCCATCGCCTCGTAAAAACTGTAATCAGGCAAAATAAATAGCGCCATAAAATAAGTTTCTATCTTTTATTGCCAACGAAGAAACGAAACCGAACCAAACGGAACGGCAAATAAAAATAACTTACTTAACTTTTATTCCGCCTCTCATACAATTTGTGCCTAATGGCAATGCAATGTTAATGGATTTTTAATACTTCTTCTTGCTGGAGGTAATTTTATTTAATTGTTTTTCCCGGATTTCTGGCCATAAATTCTTTTCTCGGGGCGTTGCGCAGATTCCAAATGAGTTATATTAAGGGTGGACATTAAATCGGCGGGAAAATTAAGCCCAGTAATCCATTTTTATCGATTAAGGCTGCGAATCTTTGAGTTATAGAAACAATTTTATCATTTTGATATTGGAAGGCACATAATAAAATATATACATCAATTTTTCAATAAAAATATTGATTCAAATAATAAAAAAAAAACAATTTATTTCGTTTAACGAATATTTCTAGTACAAATATAATATCTTAAAAATTACCCATACTACATTTTAGTCAAAAAATTAAATTTTCTTCCCAATATATTACACATTCCGCCTTAAAGCTCATCTTAAATCCTGCACGGCATCCCTTTCGGCTGCTGAATCAGCGTGCCATCTAAATAATAGCTAAAAATCAATTGATATCTATTTTATCAATGCCACTGCAGTTGCGGCTAAATTGCATTTATGGCTTTGCGCTTTTATTTAATTTTGCACATGCAATTTGCCAACTCTCCTGCCCTTCCTCGACGACCATCTCGGGCTGCTTCTTGACTGCTCCTCGTCCTTTACCTCCAACTCTACCTACGCACGGCGAATCCACAGCTGAAACGGCGAACCGAACTGAAAGAGAAATCCTTTCATACATTTTTCTATACAAACCGCCGCGCGCTGCACAAATGAAGCAACATTTTCTCTCAAGAAAATGCGATTTGTGCGCTTTTGAATGCAAGCGACGTACTGGCCACGCCCCCCATCTACCGACGAGCTCCCACTTCCCAATTTTCCGCCCCCACTGGGATGCTTATCCTTTGATGATGGAAACTGCTCTGGCAAGCGAAAAACTTTGGAAGCTCGAAGACGGCTAATAAAGAGGCGGAGGTCCACGCCCCCTTGGTGTGTGTGCGTGTGTGCCTGCTGACCGGGCACAATTGATATGTTTTAAATTTCGGTTTACAATGTTAATCTCTGACGGGAAAAATAGAGATTTTTTGTTATAAAAATCATGATATTTCTAAAGAATTTAATTACAATTTTTCTTTATTTTTAAAAAATGAAATAAATATGCATTATTCATTTACTAAAGTTCTATTCAATATGTAATTTTGTTTGATATTTTTTCCTATTATTATAGCTATTTTATTTTAAGGATACCTCTTTAACAGCACAAATAAAAAGGAAAGGAAAGTTTATCCTACTCTTTATGAGCTCTTTAAGGAATTTTTCATTTTTCGCGCATGTTTTTCTGGTGCTGGGCATAAAGTTTTACAAGTTTAATTATGCAGACAGAGCAGCTCAATGCCGACAATGAAGTCCGGGTCCTGTTCTTCGGTTTCCACGTGGGATGGATAGCCAATTAAAAATGTTAAGTTTTCGCGCATATACTACGGAGTCCCGGACATATCAAGGCTGCTACTGGGGACCACAAAGAAAGCAATCCGCGGCGATGCTCAAAATGAATTTTTGTAATTTATGAAATGCGTTAATTGCATGCAGGAAAGACAAAGGGAGGTGCCTTCTCATTAACTGCACAAACCGTGGGCAAATTAAAGCCGCTCAGCTCATCCCATTGTCCTTGTCACACCTGTCTCCCTGCGCCCATTTTCATGTCCTGTGATCCCCACCTCTGCACATACAATTAAAAGAGTCAACACCTTGAATTGAACCCAGGCACACGCTCGCACAGCTAAGGTAATGGCTTGAGGCCGGTGGCTAGGTGAAATCCCCTTCGAAGAAACAAAAAAGTTGAACGCTGTGAAAATTTTCACAGTAATTAGCAAAGTTTTTGAGCCTAAAAAACAAAGGGCATCCGGCTTTTTTGTAGGCGCGTGTCAGGCACTGGGATCTGATGAAAGCAGCAGCCCCTTGTGGACCCCGAAGTAAATGATATGCCGAAAATAGTGAGGATTAGGGATGGTAAAATAAATAAATAAGTAATTTTATAAGCTTATTTAAAACTAATAAAAAATAGTTGAATGGTAAGAAGATGTTTTATTTAGATATTTATGCCTTTAACAAGACATTTAAAGTTATACAGTA
>JAEIIH010015256.1:0-15800 GCA_018904745.1 Drosophila orosa
TCTTAGCCTGACTCTGTTTTCTATTTGTTTTGGTTTCCTTTTTTTTACCAAACAGAAAAGACTATAAATATTTGTTACGCTGACGACGCTGGGGGAGAAAGGCACACACACATGGCACATAGTTATAAGAGACATTTATATATAAACGTATATGAGTTGTTCTTGTTGTCTGCTTTCGTGGCTACAAATCCGGCGTGTATAAAAATGACTGCAATTTATGTTTTCCTATGAATATATTTGTGGCAAGCTCAGCTCTACTGAATATATAGAATTTATATATATTTTTTTCTGCCTTTTATTGCTTGTAGTAGTAGTTTGTTACTTTATTTGATGGCATAAATTTTATGCAGATTCCGTAACATGTCATTGCTAGTGATTTTTATTAAATGCAGCGAAGAGCGCGCGCGTTGACAAGTAGATTGCGCATACGCCGCGTTGGCCGCCCGAAAATTTAATATCCGCATCCAATGTGTTATGATGTTATGTGGCGGTGGGAATGGTGGCAAAAGTTGCCAACTAATATGACAAGTTGATGCTCCTCCGGTCATCCTGCAGCAGATTTCAGTTGTTGTGGCCCAATAACTAACAATCAAGTGGTGGTATATGTAGTTTTTCGGGTGTGTGTGCTCTCCCCTGACAGACACTTTATGTGTCCCGTGTCATGTGCTTGGCTTCTCGGTCACGTTGATCAAGCGACAACGCACAACGCCATGAAATTGGCAACATATGTTCTCATCCTAACGCTGTTGCCAAACTTTAATTACAAAAGAAATGGCCAGAATGAAGGATGAGAATTGGAAAATAAGTTTGTCGGTATTTCTTGCTAAATGCTCGGCGGCTTACCTCTGGCCAAGTTTTTGAGGTAAGCAAATTTATGCACTTTAAATGAAGTGAAAAAAGGATTAAGTTGAGCTTAGATTTTATTTGTGGTAATTGAAATATGAAGGGAATGAATGTATATTTGAGTGAACTATGATTGTATATATTTTATAAAATATAACTTTTTGTTTGTTTGTGGGATTAGTAATTTTAAAGACCTAAGAAGGCAAGAAAATCGTTGTGAGGAAATATTTAAAAGTATGTTTTAATAAACTTGAATACTTTTATACGAATTTTTATGTTTTCCTTATTCTTTTAGTTAACAAATTATTCAAAAATTCAAAATAAAAACCTGCAGTAAATCTCTGTGTTTTATAGCCCTGCAACAGTAAGGCTTCATAACCAAATTCACTTGTGCCTGCCTGGTTGGCTTCGCTATTAATAAAAATTCTTCAGCCTCAAGCCGTAAATTGTATGTTTTTTTTTCTTGCTTTGACCCAGACTGACCCACCACTTCAACAATATCAAGCCAAAAAACAACTAGCCAAAGGTTTACAGAGGAAAAAATGTTTACAACACTTTAATAAAATGGTTTTCTAAGTACTAAGTACTTTAAGGGTTCTTATTTATGTTTACAAATATATTTATTTGCGGTTAAACTTAGATTAATTAAAAGGATATCCCAAAACATTTAAGAATTATATTTACGGTTTCAAGGAAATTCACAAGGTGTTTTTTTTTATATATACTTTTTTATTCCTACTTTCTAAGCCTCAGTAATTTCTTCATTTTAATTTCTTTTACATGCGATAAATGCTATAGGTCTGAAATATTTTTAAATAATTTTATGCAGTTTTTAGAAGTCTCCGATTACTTTTCCCAGTGCAAACCCAAAACCAAACCCCTGTTTATCGCCCCCAAAAACTCGAATACTCACAGTTGACATTCAGCGAGACGCTGGTCTCCAGCGTGTGACCCTCGGGCATGGCACGATTCCAGACAACGCATTTGTACTTGGCGCCGTCGTCGGCCCGTCTGGGAACAATCTGTAGGGTGGCGTTGGTATAGTGGTTCTTCGATCCGCCCTTCAGCGCATACGACTGCAGTGGCACGGTGCTGCCCTCGCGGTACCAGCTGCAAAAAACACACACACATACACGATGAAGACACATAGAAGTGATAGCCACGATTTAGTGCCAAAAAAATAGGGGAGAGTGAGGGAACCATGTGCCACAGAAGGATTATTAATGAAGGCGACCGCCCGTTAAGTGATTTACTTTGCCAAAGAACCGAAAGGGAAATATGGAAAAATGAAGGAAGTAAGAGCAAGTCTTTAAATGGTTTTAAACTATTAATAATAGGGATAGTAAAAAAATAACTTACGTTATCATGGGATCTGGAGAACCTCCTATACTGCCGCAGGTCAACTCCAGAGGCTTCTCCTCGGTGGCCACTGCCAGATTTCCGGGGGTGACCATCGGCGGATGCGGAGCTGTGAGCACTGTCAGATTGTAGAACTCCTGATGGACATCCGCGCCTGTGCCCTTGGCCTTAATGCGGCACTCAAAGCGTCCATTATCCCGATTATAGGAGGTATTCTTGATTTGCAGATCGTAAATACCGCGACTCGGCCGAAAGTCCAAGCTAAAAGCGAGCAAAAATCAAAGAGAAAATAAGCAAATGCGAGCTGAGTTCCGAATAAACTCTGGAAGCGATTTATTAAGAGGGAAAACTTTTACTTTATGTAAATTAACTGCGCGCTTTTCTGTTGATTTACAGCAGCTGTACATACGAACATATTTACTTGCTTTAATAAATATATATTTATTTAATTCTATATTTGTTTATATTTATATAAACGAAGGGAAAGTATGTAGGTACGCATTTTACGTATTATTGTGGAGTTAATGCTCTGGTGGTCACGTAGGGTATTCGGGAAGGTTGTAAAGTTTGTAGGGAATATAGGAGATTTGTTTTATGTTAGAAATATATATAAATAATTTTAATATTTTAAATAGCTTAAATTATCATAGAGAAATATCCATTTTACCACAAGCAATGCAGTTAAATCCTATTATTGAAGTTATCCTGAACTCTCTCCATTTAATCTCCTAATATAAAATCCCGGGCTAATGCCAAAATTACCCTATGCCAAGCAGAGCATCCTGCAGTCATGGTTTCCCTCTAGAGAGATCCTGGAAAATAAATTTCTCCTCACTTGTTTTCGTTAAGTAGCTTCCCTTCTCCCATCATTTTCCGCCACTCACTTCAGCCTGCCTGTTGTGTGTTGTTCATTTTCATTTTCGTTCGCCTTCTGTTTTCCGTGTTGGGTTTTCCCTCGATTTCATTTTTGTTTTGTTGTTGGGGCTTAAAAGCCATGTCCCGGCGTCCGGGGCCGGCGCGAAATAAAATGAAAAATGCTCATGGCAAATTAAGCGTCGAACTCATTTTTGTAAATTTATTAGCCCAATTCTCGTGCCGGACGCTGAAGCTGAAGCCGAAGCCCGGGGTCCTGTCTTGGGCATTACATTTTTATTAATTTAACATGGCGGGCGCTACCTTGATGATGGGCCAAGAGGAGGTCGAGATTGGGATTGGTACTGGCACTGGGATGCTGTTATTTTGGCGGATTGACTGGCTAAAACCAAATGGAAAAACTCAATCAAGCGTAATAGCTACGAAACTGTTGCATATACTTCCGCAGAGCATTTCATTTAATTTTCATTTGGTGTTTTCTGTTTTATATGTTAGGGGTATGCTGGATTCTTGTTAAAGTTTAGATACACAATAAAATATGAATGTTACCTAAACAACAATTATATCTTACTCTCACAAAGAACTGGATCTTTAGGCTTGAGGTTTTTCTAAGTAATATTCAACTCGAAACCCAGAGAAACAACTTTGATTATAGCAATTTCCGAGTCATCAAATGGAGCTCACAAAATATTCCCTCTATCGTTATCTCCTTTCCTTCAGCTTGTTTATAAAATACAAGGATAAACCCCTGCCTACAATGTGCTCGCGGAAAACTACTCCTGCTGCAGCAGCTGCCTGGGTTTGGCTTTTGTATTTAAGTTTTAATTTCTTATGATGAGATTTTCCGCCAACCAAGAGGGGAAGGGGAAAGGGGAGTGGCAGAAATCAAGCACTCGACATTATTAAAGTGGGTCTTATAAACTTCTTCAGCGGCTGCAACGAGATGCAAACTTTGGTCTAAAAAAAAAGATTAAATTAAAAAAAGATTCAATTTTGATAACTCTCCAGAAGGAGTATATGTGTATGGAGAAAAAAAAATGGAAAAAGGATACTGGATACTGGAGAGAGAATGGTTGCATCTGAGATTTCATTTCGGGCTTTCCTCTCCTTCTTTTTTTCCTCAAGCTGCCTTTGCCATTGCATTTCCGGTAGCGACTTTTACGAGGCAGCCTGTCTTGAAAGGATGCTTAAGAGCGGGTGGAGAATGTGAGGAAAATGAATGGAAATGGTAGAGCAGAGAGGCGGCAAAAAAGGAGTCGTGTGTGTGGAGAGCGGCTCAAGCGAAGCACATAATTGCCTCTGCCAGGAGGCTCAGCTTGGCGATGTCCTTGCAGCCTCGAAAAGAGGGAATTTCTAATGTGGTTGTGTAAGTGCCTCCCCTCCTTATCCTGGACTCCCAGCCTCCCTGCCTCCCAGCCTCCGTGCCTCACTTGTTCTTCGCCATTCGGTTATTATGTTGCATCGTCGCAGGACTTATGCAAAACAGTCGCTGAATTGTTATGCAAATTGATGCCAATTACATGGCAATGCCTCCTTTCGCCTCAATGGGCCCAACAAGGATGCCCCACACACACTGAGCGCACTTTATGCGGAAAGTATTGAACAATTACACTAACCAACATGACTGGGGTAAAGTTAAAGGTGAGAAATAATATAGAAAGCTAATGGATTTTATATATTATAAAGGGAGAATATTTATTGAAATGCAGATATAACAATTAAGTAAATTGCTCCCTTTTATTTTCTCATTTTTATTAAAAAATACGTTAAAGAATAATTCTTTTATTATTTGAAACCCTAATTAATAAGCTATATATTAAATATCCTTCTATGCTGGAAAATCGCCCTAGCCTACAGCACAGTGTGGCCTCAGACAACAGAGGCTATAGCAAGGAAAAGCAAGGAAAACTCGGCTGGCCAGCAGCTCACAAACTGGCAAACTTTTCCCGCACTATCAATCGAGCGAAAGACAGCGAGATGGACTGTGGGAAATGAGGGGGAAAAACCTGAGGCAAGCCACTTGGCTTGTTAACGGTAACTAAAGCTCACTTTATAGTTGGTCATGGGCGGCGCATGGCCGGATGAGTAGGGGGCTTGGGCGTGGGCTGATTATGTTATTATCGGTTTAGTATCGAAGTCTTATGGCTCGTTTTCCTCGTTACCCGGTCTCATGTCTCATGTAATTCAATTTGCCGGGACATCCTTCGTCGCCCTTTTCTTCGCTCTTCAGTCTCCTGCCCGCCCGTCGTCTTTCTTCAGCTTCGCATGCCAAGGAGTCGTCTTGTGAAAGTAATAAACTTTTTTTTCCCCCGCTTTCTCTCAATGAGAAAGTTGACACACTTGGGGAAAAAATATTAGGACTTTAAATATAAATTCTTGAGAAGTATTTCAGGTAAATAAAAAGTTTTCAGAACAAATAGCACATGGGAGAAATATTTCTATATTTATATGGCGAATTTTTGTTGTAAAAATCATTGTTAGTCGTTAGTCCAAACTTAAAAAAATGTATTTCAATTGGCTAACAATAAAAAATTCTATACAAATCGTTAAAAAAGAGACTATTTTTCTCCCAGTGCCACAAGGAAAGGAAGCTGAAAAGGGAGCTGATGAGAGGGGAGAAAAAAATGTAAACGCGCCAAAATTGACGCGTGGCAAGGACGATGGGTTACCGCCTCCCCCAACCCCACCTCGACCCCCCTTTTAGCCCCCTCAACGATGTGCGTTATGTGCGGATAATTGACTTTTAAAATGTGTGTGCGATATCACAACAACAGCAACAGAAACAAAAGGACGACGAGGGGGAGAAAGGAAGAAGGGTCGCGACGTATAATTAAACGGCATATTGTCACGCATCCATGAAACTCAAAGGGGGGGAGCGCCAAGTGAGAGGAAAAGTGGTGAAGAAAGTGCGGGAGAAAGTGATAGGGAGCAGCAAGGACCTTTTCCCCCATTGTTGTGACCATTAAATATTGTTCGGTGCTTACTGTTTCGCTTTCTTCCCTTTGTTTGGACGCTCTCACTGCCTTCCGCTTGTCTCCCGCGGAAAATAAACAAGGATAATCAACGATATTATTAGTTTCCTGACTCTACTACATAGTAGAGCCAAAGCCAGTGAAGTAAGGGACAGTGAAATAAATCCAAAGATAACAAAGGAAATAATCGTAATATCAGGGAAATTAGTTTCGCTGGGAAAAGAACTTAATAAGTTTATAGCAAATCTCCAAGCTGAAAAATTAAACAGAAACTCACGAAAGAAACTAAAACAAAAACAGCTAAGAAACTTCATTTCATAAAATACAGAAGTTTTAGTTGCTTAGCTTAAATAATATTATTGACTAGTTTATACTTTAAAGAATTTAATATTTTATAATAAATATTAATCGAGTTTTATAAGAATTATTTGTAATTAATTGAATTCTTTGCTACGAAGTTCAGGAATTTTAACCTGTTTTTCTACTTGTTTCAACAAGTTTAAATTCACTCAAAGTTCTTCTAAAACTATCTTCATAATACCAGTGGTACCACACTTCCCATTTGAATACCAACTTATTCCCTTAAGAGTACCTACTATAACTTTCTAAATTTGTCAACTTTTCAACAAGTCCGTGGGACAAGTAAATAAATAAATAAAAACAGGATAACAAATCAGCAAACAATACTGAATACACCCCACCTCGCTCACCGCTCATCAAGTTATTCACACAATCTTCGCCAACTGATGAATACCCTAAAAAGGCCCCTGAAAACCTCCTAAAAACACCCGAAAACTCCCCTTAAAAAGCCTCCCTAAAACTCCCTCCTAAAACCCCCTCTCACCCTGCAAAGCTGGTCCCATTTGGCAGTGCCAGTGACTTATTTATGCAAATGGCCATAACAAATGAGGCGCATACACTCGACGCGTGCCCCACCCCTCCCCAAAAACAAGGTTTAGATGGTTGATTTCCATCGGAGAATGGGGAATCGTGGGAAAATGGAGATGGGGTCAGTCTAACCGCACAGTGGAAACGATTAATTTGGTGCCCAGTTTAGCTGCGAAACGCTGTCCAAGCATCGCAAAACGGAGGCACCCGTAGGGGCTGGGGTGCAACGCATGTCTCAATCGTGCAACATGGCAGCTCATCAGTGGCCTCAGGCGGCGGGGGATTACTGTACAGTGGGACGTCGGCCTCATTATTGAAACATGTTGCTAACATTTGTTATGCAAAGGCGACATTCATGCTAAATGCGATTGTATGGCAGGGAGGAGTAGATGGGTGTGTTGGGTGGTCGCACATATCTACATAAATCCATCAAGCTTATAGGCTTCACAGCTCAGAAGCGGTCTTGAATTACCCTGCATGTTATAAGCGGAAATATTGGTAATTAAGCAGAGAGTTCAGGTTAATTTTAGCATTTATTTTCGGTATAACAAAATATTTAATTCCTCCTTCTTTTGAAGATCCTTTAATATACGATTTTATTAAGTATTGAATATTTAAAATCTAAAAAAATATTTTGCATATTTCTTAGCTGAAATATTGTAGCTCTTGGAACATACTAAGTATCTCTTAGTTGTCAGTGGCTATTATGGTCTTCTTATTTGGCCAATATTGGCGCTGCTCTTGTGCAAAATGTCTATAAATGCCTGCGAAGCCTGCCCCTTTCTCTGCTCCTGTGGCGCCTTTAACGAGACAGTGTTGTCATGTCCATCTACTAGTAGTAACCACCGAAAAACCCCTTCTCCTATGGCCAATTTGATGCTGTCTCCCTGCAGCTGTGTGTGTTTGTTGATATCCCATGTATCTGTGTTGACTTTATCTGCTGTCCAGGCGACAGAGCACGGATTGGGAACTCGTCCTGGTGGTTACACTTAGGAAAATGTCACTTGAAATTTATTATAAACTAAAACTATATTTATTTCTTTAGGAAATACAAAAACTATAATTAAAGGACTTTTTATATTTTAATTAAAAATATTACATTTATTTTTATTATCTTTCCTGTAAATATTATTTTGTTGCCGTGCTTAGACTGAGGAGGGGTTGCCTCTTTGTGCCTTTCAAATTCAATGCAATCTTGTGACAGCCCCTCCCCAAAGGGGCAAGGGAGATAAGGCCAGTGTGGCCTTGCCAGCTAAACTATTTACCGTATGTGATGCTTGTTGTCGCCTTGGCTACAGTTGGAGCCCCCGCTCCAAAAGCCCCCTCAGTCCTGTCCCTCCCCCGACATTTGATGTTGCGCTGCTCTCAGAGAATCCCGCTTTGTACACCTCTCTGTGTGTGTGCAGTGTGCGTGTATGGGCGAGTGTGTTCGCTCTTTAACGTTAACGGTAAATGTGTGCAAATGACAGCGATATGACAGGTCAAGGCAGTCAGGCGAACGGAGGCACGCACACAGTCACACACTCACAGGATTGCAAAAAACAGTTAAGCACTGAGAGAAAAATAGGGAGTGGATAATTGATTTCAGAGGGTGGTGCTTAATATATTCCGAAAATACGGGAACCTTTTTTTAAAGGTGTACAAAATTTCTTCAAGGAAATCAAATTGCTTTAAAAATTTGTTGACTTCTTAATTAAACTAAGAATTCACGCAGATTAGGAATTAAAGTATGTATACGTAATAAAATTGGCTATTGATAAAATGGATCAAGGATAACCAAGCAACTCTCATTTAACAAATAAAATAAGTATTTAATATGTTTTTTTTTTTATTGGAAAATAAATAATCTTTATACATAAGTAAATGTTGAATTATACACTCTCCTTGCCTTTATCATTTATAATATTTTCTCCCCGTGCACCACTAACAGTTACTGTAGTCGCCGCTGTGATCTGGCACCAGCAGGGCTCACACTCACATATTATCCTTGGCAAAGGTTTTAGTGTCATTGTCACCAGGTGTTGATAAGGGCAACGTGGAAAAAATGTCTGCCACCGAAGGTCAAATTTATGGCTGATATGCTGTCGCTTCTCCGACAATTTCTTGGAATTAAAGTTGGGTGCGCTATATGATCAAAGTTGATAAGGGTTCCTTAAGCCCTTTGAAAAGCCCAAGAGGGAAATAATAACATTAAACTTTTAAGGGAGCAGGAGTATCATAAACTAAGGAATATATTGGTTCTTAATTCTTTATTTGTATTTTAAATACAAAAATAAATTATAAATAATCTAAAGAAATTTTAGAGCTATGCAACGATCTTAGCGTTAAAGTGTTTGCATTATCCCTTATACCTTGATTAAGGCCTGTGCAATTTTAGAAATCTATCAAAGACATTAGATTCCCTGGGAATTTGTACATTTTTCCATATGCAGGCGCATCTGGTATGCGAATCAAAGTCAATTACTTGACAAATGTGGCCTGAATTGTGTGTCGTGAATGTCAAAGGAGGAGCAGGATGTCTCAGGACGTTGGAAATATTCCCATTGCACTCCGTGGGCCCCCCATCATAAGCCCGTTGAGTGGCTAAGTGAGATTGCATTTGTTTTGTTCTCTTTTGCCAGGGGTTTTATGGGGTGGCAAAAATCTCTGCTTATTCGTTTGTTTGTTTGTTTGTTTGTTTGCATTTTCTTGTGGCTTCCATGTTTATTCATGGCACATAAGCAGAAAAAACCGTAAGGGAGCAGGGGGTCTGTTCTGAGACGGGGACACTAGCTTAAAAGCCGCAATGACTCTTGATATTGACAATATCAAAGCCAAGCAGATGGAGAGAGAGGTCATAGCTATGCATCATCGTGTCCAGAATCGTGAATCCGGAATCCCCACAAGCAGCTGCCATCTGCTGTCCAGCTCCGCATATTTCTCCACTGTCACTGATTTCTCAATAGATTTCACAGGGCAATGTGCATAAATCATAACTCGGTTTCTGAGGGCGGGGCCGGAGCTTTAAGCAAAAGTCAAACCACTGACAGCTGCATAGGGGAAATGCGGAGAAAAGCGGGTAAATTCGGGGGTGCATTTAGCCCGAGGGGGGCGGGCAGTGGATTTTTTTCGGGGGCTCCTCTTATGGTGCCCGAAAGGCAACTGAATCCGAAACTGCAGCTGTGCTTGCGGCTTGCTTTCGTTTGGCATTTTTGAGATATGTGCTTTTATCCTTTTTTTTATGGCCAAAAGTCAACTGTATAAGAGGAGCAGACTTTTGACCGAAAAAGAAATGATGTAGTTTTTCTAACATAGCTATCAAAATGTTGCTGCACGAAGAGAAAGCGACAAGTAAATGAAATAAAATATATACTTTATCAGCTAGATACATTTCTTGTTAATTTAAATCCAAATTGGATAAATTAGGTATATTTAAATAATTAAACAAATTCGGAGTGCTTTATATATTTTTAGGGGTCTGATAAGATGTTCAATTTATTGTAAAATAATAAATAAATATGTTGAATGAAAAGAAAATGATAAGAGATAAAAATTGATAGCTTGAAACCCTCTAAGAAAATCAGGGTATATTTTATTCACCTTTAATTTTCTTCAAATTTTGTCATCCTTCCTACATATATCAGCCATGACTCTTATTCTATTTTTCTATATTTTCTTTTTACTTTTGTATACCGTCAGTTTTTATTTGTTTGCCAGCAGGAGCAGAGTCATAACAACACCAGCAGCTATGGCAGTAAAATATCTGCTGCGTTGTCGCCGCAGTCAAAATGAGTGTGAAAAATAAATGTTAATATGGCAGAGATTTTGGTCAGTGAGGGGACACACGCACATGACTTCCCAAACCCAAAATCTTACGAAGAAAAAACCTCAGTCCCCTGAAATAAGAGTGCGGAATGTGTGTGCTTTCCCAGGCCTTACTTATAATTTGTGCGGCCAGGCCTAGGAGAAAATTGCAGTGGAAAATTTATGAGTCGCTCGCGCTGGTAGGTTCCCTTAACTTTTCCCCCTTTTCCCAGTTTTCCAAGCCTTGAACTCCTGTTAATATTCTTCCGCGCCGGCTTATTTACGACCTGAGGAGAGTGGGAGGAACAAGCTGCTCAAACAGATCTTTTGTGCGTACGTTGGGACACTTTGCATTACTTTGCATAATTTTTTGGACATGACTTGAAGGGGTATAATGGTTATAGAAAAGGATTTGTAACACTGGAGTATTAGAAATTGTTACAGTAACTAATCGTTGATAAAAACAAAACAGAAAATTGGCAAGAAATAGTACAAATATAAGCCATAGTTTTGAAGGGTTTCAGGATGCGTTTTGCATTTTTTCAGATGTGCTACTAATTCAATCAATTTAATACATTTTTTTTATTACGTTTTATTTTTATTCTCAGCAGGGAATTATAATTTTAGTAAGAAGGCTGCCACGTACTGAAAGAGTAATTTCCGAAATCTCGAAGTAATCTTTCTTTTTTGTTAATTAAAGTTTTCTCTATATTTCCACATAGATAAAAAAGGACCACCTAAAATTTAACTAGAGCATATGTAAGTCGAGGATTTCGTATGAAACTCCTTGGTGTCTCATCCATGTTCCCTTGTTTTATGCGCTTTTCCAGCTTTCCCTGCCTCTATCCTTCCCTTCTTCCTTTTCGGCGTCCTCCTCTTCGGCTCACATTTTATTTTGCATATTTTGCTTTTTGCTGCAGCAATTTTTGGCTTTTGTCTGTCTGACAGTCCGATGTTTTGTTGCCCGCTTTATATGCATAAATATGATGTTGATTTTTATGATTTCTATAATGTTTCATTATGCTGCGTTTTACGACACAAGCGGGAGTGTGTGCCCCCTCCCCCTCTTAGAGAGTACCAACACACACACATGCGATATTTGCCTCCATATTCAGAGTGTATCTCGCTTCGTTTCTGCTTTAATTTATGGGCCTTTTGTTTACATTTGTGTGTTCTCTGTGTGTGCATGTTGTTTGAACAATCCGCCTATCTCTGGGCCGGTTCTCCCGGTTCTGCTATTTTGCTCCGCAGTGTAATATACACAACACAACAAAGCACAGAGCGCCATCCCGCTTCTCGCATTTTATGTGCGCTCAAAAGCCAATTTCGTAGAGATTTGCCCGGGTCCAAAAACTTGCGGACCCATTATAAGCGCATAATCTTTTCCTAACACACACACCCCGGCACACGCACACACACCCGCACAACGGGGCCAAAAATGAAATGGCTAAGCTTCCCTAAGTCAACTTCCCCCCTCTGTCTCTCACACCGTGTTGTTAGATAATTTTTGACTTTGCCAGACCAGAAAAATACTTTGAAACACATATACTCCTTCCCATGGCAACTCCCCCTCTTTTCCTTTTTGTTTGAGCAAATTTTAAAGCTCACTTTTAGGCGCAGCCCTAGATGACAGTTGAAGAACTTCGTCTGCAGTTGCTGGCTAATGGCCAAAAATTCGGGAATAACTCAGAGAAAAATCTTGGGAAATACAGAAGGATGTCCAAAAATATTAATTTTTCTAATCAAAGCATAATTTGGTGAAGTTTGATTGTAGAAATTAATATTTTTGGTCATCAACTGAACTATTTTAAGAGACTTAAGGCAGCTCTTGTTGTATTTTCAGTCTAAGATAACTTCAGGCTGAAGTCTCTTTTTAATTTTCTTTGATAAATTGAACATTTGTGTTTTAAATACGAAATGATTCGAAATCAATTGAAGCAACTATAAATTAGTAAAATATTTTAAGGTAATGGATATACTTAGACCACACTAAATCAAGAATTGTATCCTTATTCTTCAAATACATTAAACTAATAATAAGGGAATTTATATTTTAAGTGAAATCAGTTTCAAATCAATCTAATTACATTATACTTTAATAAGAACTTATTTTAGTAAAATAATAACTAACCTAAATAAGCAAAGTAAGCTTAGAAAACCCCCATATTTTATATACATTTAATTCTCCACGCGATCTTTTCTCGCCGTGAATCCAGGCCATTGTCTAATTTCTTTAGACCGATTTTTTTGTTAGCATCGCCTCCTGCTTTTTATGAGCAACGCCTTACAAATGAGTTTTAGCCACTGACAAGGCCACCCGGGAGGCGGCGTTGTGTTTTTCTTAGGGGGCGTGGCACTTGCTCCATTTGTAGGGAGAAAGAGAGTGAGAAAGCGGGAAGAGACCCCACGCCGGTCGTTCGCTTCTATTGCCTGCTTTATGACAGTTTCATAGACTTTTTATGTTTATGCCAGAGCGTTTAGTGAGCGCAGCTGTTGCGTCCGCTTCACAAGGCCAACTGCCACTTTGAGTTGTGCCACCCAACGTCCTTACCCACTGCCACCTCTACGCCCCCTTATTGGCCACCACCCCTTCACTTGTCTCGCGTTCTTCCCTCTTTTTTGGGTGGGTACAGTGAAGGGTGCTGTTAAGGGAAAGTCTTAAAAGCAGAGACAAGTTTTGAAAAAATACTTCGAAATTGTTGGGGACTTTAAGAGCTTATTTAAATAATTTTTTAAAGGTTTATTCATAAATGTTATATATTTATCAATAGTGTTGTGACTTCAATTAACTTATTATTATTATTTACCAATAGTTTTCTGCTTTAACTACACTAACCCCTTGGGATACTGAACTCCATAATTATACATAGAAAATTGTTAGGCTGTCAATATATCTCTAAAGATTATGAAATATTTATCTCCCTTAAAACTGATACAGACCATTTCAAAAGCACAACTTTGGTTGGGTTTATATTATTATTATTTTGTGTAATAAAATATAGCATTAATTCCCAAGGAACAATTTCTTTTATCCCTGAAATAATACATACTAGAAAATAAAATCCTAGACCTATTTCCAAGCCCAGCCATCCCATATTTTCCCTTTTAATTAATTTATCCTGTACCTCATCCAACAGTGAGGCGTTGCTTTATTTATATTTGCGTTTCTTATCTCCACGTAATTAAGGCAATGGCCACAGGACCCAACTGCGTGCGGAATCCTCGGAGGCCGTTCGTTCTAATCATCATCGCCATAGTCATCATCGACAAGCGTTGTCATCCAGGGGAAGCCCTTAACCCACGACGGTGCCCTGCCTGCCCCCGGAGTTGGAGTTTGGGGCGTCACGAAACTATGTATTTCTTTTTTGCTTGTGGCCTCGCGGGAACAATAATGTCTCGGTTCCTTGGGGGGCGGAGTGGGGGTTGCTGGGCAACAGCTGCTGCTGCTGCTGCTGCTGCCGGAAAAACCCCCCTGTTTTCCATCATGCCATCCTCCAGGCTAAGCCGAACCCCTCACCGCATTCATTGTTATTTTCCGACAGTTTCCGCAAGGATGAGAGAGGAGCAGGGAAGCGCGTGGAAAAACTTCTCAGCTTTTTCTGGCACACCTGCTCATCATCAAGGAATCCAGCGATTGGTAACAGGTTTCCGGGATAACAGTTAACAGATTTCAGTTCAGTTTCTCCTGTTGATTTTTGCGCGTTGAATTTTTAATTACTGCGCCAGCGGAAAGCTCAAATATTCCCCCGAAAATTATGTTACGACTTAAGCTGTCTGTGAAAGTTGAGCGCGAATAACGAATAACGAGTAACGGACGAGCAGGAGCCGCGCTGCTGTCTGGTTACATTTTCATTAAATTTTAATTTTTATTCTCCGCCAGAGAAGTGCTCAAATTGGTGTAATCGCAAAAGAAAGCTGCATTTATTATTGATGGTCTTGGCAGGCGAAAATTTAATTGATTTGATTTAGGTTTTAGTGGTTTAAAATTGAAAAGTATTTATAAATTTAAGGAATGTGATAAAGCCCTTATATATCATAGTATCTTATTCCTCTTATTATCTATTTTAAATACTTTTTCTCTCTAAAACTCTTTGCCTGGAACTTCCCACAATTTATTTAATATTTTTGCTTCAACTTGTGTAATTTGTAACTTGCAGTCCTTTGATAGCCAGAAATCCTTGCCAAGCTCCGGATTTTAATGAGCGTCCGGTGCCACCCCTTCGCCTGCAACTCTATATAGATGTTAATGCCCGATATTCGCACTTAATGAGCTTCACCCCTCATAAAGTTTGGCCATAAACTATGCTCTGGGTGGACTTAAAGTTGCTGTGGACATTAAAATGCCGGAACCCCCGCCCGCCTCTTGGGGCCAGCGCCCATTAAATTGGCAGGAGCGCACACACATCCTTAAGCCAATTTTCGATAAGCTTTCCTTCTTGGACACACACCCCGAACGTAACATAAAAAAAAAAAAACCCTCTTCATTGTCTGTCAATGGCCGGGCATGAGTAAAAAATATTTCTACATTAAAGGTGACAGCGACAGACGTTGCCACTGATTCCTCATTTCAGTCGGGATGCCGGCTCCTGGATACAGATACACTGTGCACTGGATACATGGGAGCCTGGCGTAGGTCCTGGATGGATGCCGGTGCTTGTGACAGCGCCAGCAGGATACAAACAAACAACGCAGCAATGCAAACACAGGGCAGATGGGATCGAGGGGTGAATCGGGCTTGGGGCTTGGGGCTGGCTCCTCGTTTCTCGCTCCTTGTTCTGAGTTTCGGGGAATTCCAGGACAGTGCGTGTGTTTATTTTGTCGTAAATTGATTTTAACGGCGAATGACAAACAGCAGTGGCAGCAGCGACAGCACGAACGCCATTTTGCGGCATTTAAAAATGTATTTAAAAATGGTAAGATTGCTTTAGATGAGCTCTTAAAAATTGAGATACAAGGTAGTCAGTTGGGTTGTTAAGCTCGTAAATTTAAGTATACAATTATTTAGCATATACTTGGGGATGTTTCAATAAAAATATAAGGCTATTTATTATAAAAGTCAACTCTCTTATATAAAGCTTAATA